>WTSP01024646.1:0-87370 GCA_025331215.1 Actenoides lindsayi | reverse complement strand
CATCATTTGACACTATGTTTCTTCCACATCCACTTAAGGGTGGAGATTCTCCTTAGCCCTCCTTTTGTTGTTAAAGTACTTATAGAAACATTTTTTACCACTATTAAAAAACAAAACAAAACAAAACAAAACACCAACAAAACACACATACAAAAGAATTTAAAATCAAATAATAACTTGATGACTTTTTAGAATTCTAAAACCCTCTTGGCTTCAATGACTGTCACTCACTGAAGCAACCCAGCTAAGGCCACCAGACTTACCTCTGAGTGGGGATTCATACTCCCACTGGTGAGCAGTTTTGACCTATGTGTAGCACTGCTTACTTTCTCTCCTTTAATGACTTCTCTGTGCTCACCATAGGGAAACAGCTTATCACAAGAATGGCAGAAATTTTGCAGATTTGATGGTGTTTTTGCTTCCCATCACTGTCAGGGGAAAAAAAAAAAAAAAAAAGAACAGAAAGAAAAACAATGAAATCATAGAACCATTTCATTCTATTCATATACTATGGAATAAACCTTCAGTGCATGTAAAGTAGTAAAATCAGCAAAGTTTTGCTGACTTGCCCCAGCTGAGAATATGTTCCAGTATATTTATAAGTAAAATCACACAAACATGCTATGTAGATGGGGTTATATGTGAAAATCAATATTAAATTAATCATATTTAGCTGCTACAGACCACAGTGAACACTTGCTCTCTAATGGTTAAATGCCCTTTGGATCTGAAGCCCTTTGATTTATTGGAAGAAACCTGCTGGGCAGAACATACTGTGGAGCTGATTAATGTCAGCTTCTGTCATCAGTTTCCACTTAGATTCTTGGCCAGCTCTGACATCTCCTCCCTTAAGGATCCAGAAGAATTTGAGGACTGATCCAAGAGCTTTACTGGCATGGGATTTGCAGAATGTGGTGCTTGCAAAATAAAGAAGATGAATGGAGGTAAAATTCCATGTTCTCTACTGGACTTGTTTCTTTAACTCATTTCTCTGGAGAAAGAGACCAATGCCAGGACCACACCAGCAAGGGAAACAAATCAATAGCATGTTCACTGGTTTTGTTACAGATGTCTTGCATTTCCTTTGCTGCTTTATATGCTCCCTCGTAGCCTGTCAAACTGGAAAATGACTGCAGTGAGAATGCAGAGCTACCATAGCTGTCTAGGTTTACACTCACCATTGTACAAGGAAACTTATGAACTACAAACCAGTTGGTAGTGAATACCATTTTAGAGAGGATAAGCCCTTATCTGAACAGGGCTAATGAAATGTGGCAACCACTGTGATTTGCAGGTTGATCCTTCACAAGCAGCGTGATCTTTCATAACAGTAGAACCCAATCACCCCTGTCCTCCCTCTTCACCCTCCCTTGGGAATGATGACTGTTTATGACAGGTAATTTTCTCGTGTTCATTTTGACACATTTCCCTTGCAGTTTCTCATTTGGAGAAAATGATTCTAACATTTCTTCTGAATGAAGAATTCTCCTGTTGCTCATCACACACATGGATACTTGTGCTACAGGAATCACACATTGCCATAAAAATCCTAACAGTGCTGTACCTGTTGCTGAACACATTCTCACAGGCAAGAAGGAAGTATGAGCAAACAGTCAAATGCTGAAATATTAAAAACATCAGAGTATAATTATACAAAACATTGAGGTTTTGGAAAACAACACAGGAAAATGAGTAGCCCTAGAAGTCAAATTTAAACTTCTAAGAAACCAGACTACAACCCTTTTAATAACTTAAAGATAGAATTTCCTGTCCTGCACCTCACCAATGACAACCTGACTCATCAGAAATACTGTCATATGAATGAAGTATATTGCATTGCTTCCCTTTAGAGGACGTAATATTTTACTGCTAGCAATCCACATTGCTAAAATGAGTCTAACCTGTTCAGTCCCTTTTCCTTCTTTGAATATTTTCAGTTCCTTCTCCTTCTTCCCCACTCACAGTGAATTTGATGCTTTCCAAGACAAGTGTTAGAAGAAATCTGCACAGAGTTGGAAGCCTTTATTTAGTCCCTTATTTTCATTTACACACCATTCCCCATCACTTCTTTCACATTCCTTCACCACTACTTGTGTTCTTGGGTGAGAATGAAGGTTACAAAAAGGAAGGAAAATTAGAGGCTTGTTTTCTTAGGAATAAGCCAAAGAAGTTAAAGGCTTCTATAATGCTACACAGTTAACATATTATTTTCAAATGTAGCTGTGGGATTTTGTTGATCTACTTTTGTTTGTAAGGAATTTTTCAGCTAGGAAAAAAACAGACATTGATAGAGAAAAAAAAAAAAAAGAAAATTGAGCATTACAAAAAAAATAAGACCTTTCCAGTGGCAAATTAATTCAATACATAGATTCCTACTGACTTTCATGGGCTTTGAATCAGTCCCAAAGTCATCTCAAATCTCCAAAGTAAATACATTTTTAAAAACGGTGTTTACTACTCAGGTATCTGGGATAGTGATTTAAGTTGCCTATAAAATTCAGCCATTTTCAGGGACTTCAGTCTCAGAGAAAACCTGTGGGGAAACGTTCATTGAATCCAGGATATTTAGACATAAACAGTTTAGATTAATGAGTTGACATTTTTTGACAAAACATTGCTGAACTGCAACATTTCTCACTACTGACAAAATTAGCAGATGACACACATATTGGCAGAGTAATAGTTAATAACAGAATATTCTGGACGAATTAGGAAGGTGGGCCAATTTAAACAAAATATTTAAACAAAATATTCAATACAGGCAAACATGAAACTGTGCATTGAAGAACAAGGAATGAAGAACTTGCCTTCTTTATCCTGAAAAACAGTGAGTCCAATAAGATTATTTGTCCTGATGGAAAACCAACAGAGTATAAACTTCCACATGGCTAATGTTACAATTACATTTCTACAGCATAAAATGCTTCTACTTTTGTAGGTAGCTCCGGTGACTCAATGCAGAGATTAAAGGAGTTGAGTTTTGCAGGCTATCAGTAAGATGAGAAGTTAACTTGATTACAGTGAAAGATTGGGGAAGAAATGTCAAATAATAATTACTGGGGAAAGCCAGCTTATTAGCGATAAGAACAAGATTGTGGATGGAGTCAGACCAGTCCAGTTTAGGAACAGGGAGGACACATGTTTATAATGAGGTAGTAATGAATGGAAGGAAACACCAATGAAGGTGGCAGACTGTCCATCTCTTAATAGCTTCATAGCACAAAACTGTAAGCTGTACTTTAGCTGAAGACTCATCCTGTAGCTTGGCTAACAGGAGAAAGTCAAATGGCCTGCTACATACAGGAACTTACATTGGATAAATCCATATTGCCTTATTTATGAAATCTTTGAGGTTAGAAGTGACATTCATAACTAAATAGCTAGATAGAGCTTTCACAGCGTAGTTAAAATATTTCAAAAGCTATTACAGAAAAGTCTGTGTTGAACTATGAAAATACATGATCTATTCTACTTTGTGTACTACATTAATGAAAAGGACCATATTTGCTTCCACTAACACAGCGTCTACCATTTACTTTGTTGTGTATAGTAATAACTCCTTAATCGTTACCAGCATAGAACTCCAAATCTGATTTTCTCCATACAGCTTTCCTTCAGACAATTGTTAGCAGCTGGATGCTGGCTCTTTAATTAGTCTCAAGCTAACAAGTACCTGAATGAAAACACTAAAATCCATCACTGCTCAAATGATGAGATAAAGTGGCTGTTCTCTTTATGAGGTGTTATTTGCTTGACATGTTTGTGTGACAGGGTCTGATGTTCACAGCTGATCTTCCAGGGTGCTGCATAATTGAGGTTTTAAATTAGCTTATATTATTAGAATACCCCTGAGAGACCCCAAGCAATACATAGCCAAATGCTGAATTTTCCAGAAGTGTCCTGTCAAAATGGCATCCTCATCATGCACAGAAAATACAGTACACTCATATGTTTTAAACTCTTAATTGTAATAATGACTCTGGCACCAAACCCTTCTGGAGGATTGATGGCTAGCTGAGGCTAATGGGTCTCAGCTGAATTTCAGGCCACAGCTCCTCCCAAACAGTCATTAATCTTCAGGAAATATTCTGTGCTTCCATTATGAGTGTTTAAATGTCTCTCTATTTTTAACTAGATTATCTATAGCATGTTTCTAAATCTTTTGGGTAGAAAAGTGAAGGTTTCTGACCAACTTTAAATGTTTTAATTGATTAATTTTCACAAAGTTGTTTTATTAGGGCCCTGCCCTATGGTCCTTCACCTCACCAAAATTCTCAGTGACCTCACAGAAGACTGGCCTTTACATAAAGTTTAAATATCAAACTTGATAAAAATATAAAGCAAGATTTTTTTATTTACTCGACATTACCTCAGTCTAACTCTCTGAAGGGCACTGGGTCTGTCTAAATTATCATTTAATTTAGATCCCCTGTATAATTCCTGACCCTTGTCTCCTGCAAACCCATATTTTGTTGCTAATTTGCTCAGAGGTTCTCCTGGGGAGAAAAGAATTATACAGTTGTTGGGACAGTTAGCTTTGGGAACCACTCCCAAAAGGGCATGCAGTGCAAGTCACATTAGGTTTGATTTTGTCCATCTTGCATAGCCCTCTAACATCACAGTGACCCACTCAGTGGATGAGGGGAAAACTGTGGTTTTTGCCTACCTGGACTTTAGTAAAACTTTTGACACTGTTTCCCACAGTGTTCTCCTGGAGAACCTGGCTGCTGATGGCTTGGATGGGCACACGCTTTTCTGGGTAAAAACTGTCTGGATGATCGGGCCCAAAAAGTGGATGAAGTTAACTCCAGATTGTGGCCTGTCACAAGTGGTATTCCCTAGGGCTCGGTATTGGGGCGTGTTCTCTTCAATATCTTTATCAAGTATCTGGATGAGGGGATTGAAGGCATCCTCAGTAAGTTTGCAGATGATGCTGAGTTCGATGGGAGTGTCAATCTGCTTGAGGGTAGAAAGGCTCTGCAGAGGGATCTGGACAGGCTGAATTGATTGTCTAAGGTCAAAGGTATGAAGTTCCACAAGGCCAAGTGCAGGGTCCTGCACTTGGGTCACAACAATCCCTTGCAACGCTACAGGATTGAGGAGGAGTGACTGGAAAGATGCCCATCAGAAAAGGACTTGGGAGTGTTGGTCAACATCTCACTCAATATGAGCCAACAGTGTGCCCAGGTAGCCAAGAAAGCCAACAGCATGCTGGTTTCTACCAGAAATAGCATGTCCAGCAGGACCAGGGGAGTGATTGTTCCCCTGTACTTGGCACTGGTGAAGCTGCACCTTAAATACTGTGTACAGTTTTGGACCCTCCACTACAAGAAGATCATTGAGGTGCTGGAGCATGTCCAAAGATGGGCAACAAAGCTGGTGAAGGGTCTAGAACACAAGTCTTATCAGGAGCCTGGAGAAAAGGTGGGGAGAGACCTTATCGCTCTCTACAACTACCAGAAAGGAGGTTGTAGCAAGGTGGGGGTCAGTTTCTTCACTCATGTAACAAGTGATGGGACAATAGGAAATTACCTCAAGTTGCACCATGGGAGGATTAGATCGGATATGAGACAAAGTTTCTTCATAGAAAGGTTTGCCAAGCTTGGAACAGGCTGGCCCAGTAAGTGGTGGAGTCACCATCCCTGGAGGTATTTAAGACATATAGATGCGGTACTGAGGGACATGGTTTAGTGGTGACCTGGAAGTTCTGGGTTAACAGTTGGATTTGATGGTCTGAAAGGTCTCTTCCAACCAAATGGATTCTATGATTCTATGTTCCAATAGGCTTTATATCATGAAACATGCCCTCAGCTCATAGCTTAGTTCACACAGTTCACACTTTCCATTTCATGTTAAGAAAACACAGTTCTGTCAGGCTGTAACACAGTCCTCACTATTCCTGACACAGTGAACTGAACTAAGAACGATACACAAAAAGATTGTTATGATTTGAGGTCACAGGGGAATCACATGGGGCCCAGCAGAGGTCCAGCACCATGTACTACACAGCACTGATGCAGACAATCTAAGCTAACTCTGAGCAACATAGACAAAAAACACCCTTCACCATTTGGACTGGGGGCCAGGAATCAGTCCCAGTATTGAACGTACATAGCAGTGCAGCCAGTAATAACATTTCCTGGGAATAAGTGAGACCATTGCTGAACTGTTTGGAAAAATTGTCCTATCATCATTTTCACCATAAATCATTGACTGTCACACCAAACCTTCAATAATTAGAGAGTTATGCAGAGCTCTTCCTGGAGTGATTCTTTTAAAGACAGTTCAGAAAAGCCATCATTCTTTTTTCTTCATTCTGGAATCACGGCTATACTGCACAAATACCCTCAAAACCCAAGGTTGTGCCTTATTTGTCATGGCCTTCAGAAGCACTTAGGTAAGGTATTTGAAGGGTCTAAAAGGCCATAAAGCAGTAAATTTTCAAACTGAAATGTTCCTGACAAGCAAGTTTGAGCATTTAAAAGAATCAGACACAACAATAATCTAAGAGAGGCCCTCAAATAAAAATAAATGCAAGCAAATGCAAATGTTAGACATTTCCTGAGAATTTCCAAAACAGCATTTGTTTACACAGCTTTTCAAGAAAAGAGATTTGATAACAGTGGAACGTTGACTAACCTTTCCAAATACTTACACTGGCTTGCTTATTGGCCTTTGTTGCAAGGCTTTGTAGTATGAAAATGTATATTTACTTAAATAAGGACAGGTCTGAGTCTTATATATATCAAAATGTGGCAGAAATAAGCATCATGTTTAAGTTTATAAATTCACTTTTGAGTCCATATACCATTCTACTGCCTACCATTTTCTACCAAGAATATGACACCTGCAAAGAGTGATGAACTATAGATTCCCATCAGTTCTACTAGCATAGAATATCCCTTAGTAGTAATACTATGAAAGCAAATGGCAGACTTAAGCAACTCTTTGAAACCAGATCCCAGGAAATCTGAGAGTGTACTTTCTTGCCCATATATTAGTTCACTCTTCAAAAAGCTTAGGGCCAAGAACAATTTCAACAGACAATTCTTACTCAAAAGTAAATGAGCGCTGTTAGATCCCTACAATGAGGGAGTTCTGTGATGAAAAGTAAGTAAATAAATATTGTTCTTTCACTGTGTGATAAACCTAAAGCCTCCTCAGATTATTTTTTTCACAGAACTGTTATTTAGAAAGGAGGAGCCACATGAACCCTGTTTTGGGTAGCCTAGCAGTGACAGTTCTTTATTGATCCACACAACAACCAGCTTTGAGGTCTTACTCTCAAGGTCCTTGTGAGTGGAAACACAATACTCAGGCTTCTCTGATGAGATGATTCTCAGAGTTGAGTAGGGTTTCAGCAGAATTTCTAACCTCAGTTCCTTTCACTGTCCCTATGGAAAGATTCTGTTTTGGCAAACCAGCAACTTCCAACACACAACATTTTACTGAACAATTCTCTCTTAGCTTTACTAAATGACTAATTTGCCTCTGTGAAACAGTGAAACATGGGAAAACTAATATTCCCATTGGTGATAAGGCTTTAAAATATAAATGGAGAGATTTTTCTGTGGTTGTTAATGCATGATTCCTTACACAGTTAATGTGAAGGGCAAAATATGCTGGGATATGCCTTTAACTCTTAAACATCCAAACTACATTATTTCAGTTAAAGAAAACTACTTGGAAGTATCATTCTTTTTTCAAGATTTCGTAATACTTTGGACAAAATTATAGGTGCATTATGGACATGTAACCATTTGGTTCTTAGCTCAAAACACATTGAAGGAAAGATGAATTTGTTAAACTACAGAATGGTCAATTTTAAGGGGATTACCCCTATCAGAAAGAGTAATCCATGGTTTACAACAGCAATATTATTTTTTAAAGCTGGTGGATGGAGCAGCTGCTTTGAAAAGTTATTAATTTCCTGTAAAGAATACTGAACGTTTAGCAATCAGAATGCAAGGCAGGATGTAATTATAAAAGCATGTATGTGCATCTTTTAGACATTAATTCTGCATGAAACTCTCTTCCCTCTTAAAATTATCAGTATTGGTTCTGCTATCTGAACCTAAAACAGCATCCACAGGCACAAAAAATAGCTCAGTATGTGTTAGAAATGGGTAGGCCACAATAGGAGCTGATTTTAAGGACAGGCATTTGTAGACCTTCAAGCAGGCTGATTCTGACAGTTCTCACAACAACAGCTGGCAACCACCCCATTGGAGGATGCAATTCTTTTCCCGTGGGCAAAGATGTAGGTTTTTGAAGAGGAGATCTGTGAATGTTTCAGGTACTTAAATTGTTCTCACATCTGGCTCAAATGTAGATTTGGGCCTTGTTCTTCTGTCAGACCATGGACCGACTGTCCTCACTTATTCCTGCAAGCTCTCATTTACTGCCTTTACACAACATCGACGCTGGCATGTTTTTGTTCTCGGAGCTCATATGTGTGCAGGGGTTACTGTATATCTGAATTTCCCTTGAGGCACCTAATTTTTTCTGCTAAAAAAATTAATCAGAGAGATATTTCAGGCTTCTGAGACTTGCCAGAATCTGCCTGCCAGACAAATCTCCTGTGCTGGTGGAATTCAACCCCATGCGAGACATTCTGATGCCTGCCCCTCTTGGTGTGTGTGTAGTAAGCCCAACACATTCCTAATACATCAGATTTTCTGCATATCTACACACTGTCTAAACAGTACAATCTTGGAGAGAAATTTGGTAACCCTGCCCACCTGCACCATGAACCAGAGCTAATTTTTTCCCCATGGTCTTTAGTGAACATAGCTATGTCCTTCAACCAAAAATACTTTCCATGTTTCATTCACAATAATACACAATAATACCATCAACAGCATCCTCTGTTTCCCTCATATTGTACTTCTTTATAGAAGTGAGTCTTTATAGAGCAGTGAGTCTTTATAGAGCAGTGAGTAAAATATTTTTGGATTTATATGTGTGTTTAAGTTCTAAGTCTCACTCCTTCTGTCTTATCCTTTTCTAGAGGATTGTTGCCAGCTGCCTACATCTACAATGAGTGTAACACACACAATGAAGGAAACAAAAGTCTCCAATTTACTTGGAACTGAGGAAAGAAATCTTTCCCACATTTTCTGATGACACATCTACCCTTCAACTTGGTGATAAATAGTTAAAGCAACTTTGCTTCATTTTCCCACCTGTTAATGATAACTGCTCTCCTTTCCTTCCAAGCAGTGTATTTGGAGGAAACAGACAGTAGAAGAAAATTTTGGAAACTGGTTTAGTAATTCTAGGACCAAAAGACACAAAGTCCTAAAACCTCTTTATTTTCAGTGCTGTGCAGGACAGGTGTGTTCTTTCCTGCAGAGCAGGAGCAATAGGATGAATGAGACCCAAATGAGGCAAAATGGCAGATAAAGAAGAAGGGATTTAGAGATAGAAGTGAAAAGTGTTGTGTTCACATACAAGAGCCTCAAGGACTTTGTTCAGAACAGAACATTCTGGGGAAGCTTGAACAATATTTAAGGCAGGAAGAGCTTTATAGGTTGTTTCATATATTTTTTTCCAATTGCAGTGTCCTCTTAGACTAAGCAGCATATGTAGACTAGCATGCCAACAAGTCTTTGTGGGTTGTTTGGGATGGACTTCCATCTAAATAGAGAAAAAAAAAGTGTTAATTGAAGCTGTATTTCTGTTGAAAATGATGGTTTTGAGTAAGGCAATCAGCTAGAGCAAACACTCACTGCCTAGTCCAATTTAGCCCATTAAACCACAAACCCTGAGCAACTTGGTCCAGATTCCCCAGTGTGTTCCAACTCCTGTGAGTTACTGGAACCATTCAAAGCCACTGGACTTCAGCCAGATGTATCCAGCTGAGAGCTCCTCACAGTGTGGGAGACCTCAGTGTGCACAAAAGAGCACAGATGGTTCCTTGGTTCCTGTGCTGCCACCCCCTGCTCCTACCTCGTTTGGCCCTGGCACAGGGACAATGTCAGAGGGAGAGAGAATGTTGCTGACTGTGCTATCTGACATGCAGGCCTGCAAGAATCTAACATAGCAGGAGGAAACCAGAACAACACACAAGTCCCAGTACAAAACCAGATAGTAGGGAGCTCTGCTTGACAGCCCCTTGGCATCCCTCATTCACCAAAGTCATGCTGAGCTGAAGCACAGGCAATCAGAGCCCTAATATTTTAGGCCATTATTACTCCAGTCACCAAGGAAACTCAAATTTTGTGTTCTTTTATGGGTCTTTATCATCATTCCTAAAACCACATTGCAATAAATTAACTTCAGAGACAAATCCAAGGCTGTCTGTAGAAGAAAAAAGGTGGGCAAAATTCAGCTCATAGGCTGAGACACCTCAATGGTGGTGCATCTCTGTGGACATTTAGGTGACACCATCAATGGAGGCTAGAGAGCTATTCGTTTTGTCCTAAAGCAGATGTGAAGGATGTGATTCAGTTGTCTAAATGTAAACATACGGAGTCATTTTAGACACCTTAACACACCTAAAATGGCCTACAGACACTATGTCAGAGTCATCTGTACCTACAGTCATCTGTAGGTAGTGTGTCTGTGTATTAATTTGTGCTGCAGTTAATTTTCATATTAATTTTCAGTGCTGCGCAGGACAGGTGTGTTTTTTCCCGCAGAGCAGGAGCAATAGGATGAATAAGACCCAAATGAGGCAAAATGGCAGATAAAGAAGAAGGGATTTAGAGATAGAAGTGAAAAGTGTTGTATTCACATACAAGAGCCTCGAGGACCTTGTTCAGAACAGAACATTCTTAATGTCTTAATGCCTGGAGACATTTTAATGGCACTAAATGCCAAACGGTGGGCAAATTATTTCAGGCCTCAGTTGTTGGTCAGACAAATTGTTCTCTTAGCTCTTCTGTCTATATTTCTTCTATTAACTCTGAATTTATTGACTACTGGCTAAAGTTGTAGCTTATATAGCAAACATGTCTACAAAAGTCTACATGTAGACACTTAAGTTTATGGTAAAGGTTCAGCTGCTTACACACTGGTGTCTAGTACCATTTCATATGCCTTAGTATCTTCTAGCAGCTTTCAGCTGCAGCTCCTGAAGATTGTAGGTTCCCTGTATGTCCCGTGTCACATCTGCCAGCCCTGTAAGAATTTCTTGGATTTCCTAAAACACCTCAAATGGCACTTGGCACTTATATTTATGGAACAGAACTGATCCATGGGGCTCTGTAACTGGAACTGAACAACAATGATGAATATAAGTGTCTCGAAATGAATATTGTCTGAGAGGATCAAATGGATTTTCCCTGTATTTTAATGGGCTCGATCCAGAGGAAACACTGAGCATTGCTCATTTATAAGTATTTTTTAATGTCTTTGGGTTTTCTAAAAAGCATCTGACACATCTAATTCACATATTTCAGCAGCTTCTGATAGCAATGACAGTTGCAGCTGTGACACAGTCACTCCAAAGCACTTTATGTCAGGCCAAAGACCATCATGACTACATCTGCAGTAACACCATCCATTTTTCAGAATAAATTATTTCACATTACACGAGGTGTTGAAATACCACAGAAACTCACAGAAAAGGCTCTGCATGAAGAACTGAATGTGTCCATGATTGTTCAGGATGGAAATAGTGAATTACAAGGGCAAAAAACTTTTCTTATGAGGAAGGAAGCTGGCATGGAGAACTCTTGGTGCATTCATGTCAACCAATAGGAGCATTTTCCCTTGACACCTCTGTTTCCAGTTTCTCCTTGAAAACCAGAATGTCTGACCTCAAAATTCATACAGCGAATAAACATTATATAACACCATGCTCATGGCTATCATTGCAAAAATCAGAGGGACACTTACAAACTGAGAATGGAATTTATTGTAGCCGTGACAGTAAAATATCTCTGCTAATATAACTTGTCAGCCTCCTAACTTAGATGAAAAGATACTTGAAAAGTCTTTGCATGTGAAATAAGATTGGAAATGTGAAAGAATATTCAGCATAAGAAGCAGAATAGATGAAGGAGAGATGTGAAAGGGAAAAATTTGTGATGGGTAAAAGTACTGCTAATATAAAAAAGAATATCTTGGAAGTATTGCTCTTCCTGTCAATGCTTTAGGGAATGTTGTTGCTGACTTCTCTAATGCTGTATTTTTTTATTATTATTTTTTCCCCTAAAAATGGAGATTTTAAAGAACTCTTTTCAGATTTGAGAATCAAACTTTACTCAAAATTTAAGCAAAATCAGATTTTTTCTGATAGATAGTTTTCATGTCTTTGTATGCCTCTGACTGGAAGCTACTGGGACTGCAGTAGGAACCATCTATCCTTTCAGAAACATGAACTCCTTCAAAGAGGAGATTCATTCTCAGATATGGGAGCTGTGGCTGACGCTGTGGATCTGACTCACGAGGTTGAACGGAGGCACAGACTGTGCCTCCTGTGTGATTTTTCAGATTCATGATCCCAAGAGAGTGTGCACATTTGTTTAGAGAAGGGTCTATAGTGCCTATATTCGTAGGGCTGTTAAAAATCAGTGTTTAAACCATACAGTAAAAATTAAAAAAAACCCTTGTCTTTACATAACTTGCATCAGCAGTGATATCTGTGACCTGGCCCCCTCACCAGGGCCTCCCCCAACCCTGTCCACAGCCCAGAACACCATTTCAGCCTTCCTAGATTCATCAGCCCCTGCCCCAACAATACTGCAGCACTGCCAGTTTCCAGTTCCCACCGGTCCTGGTGACCCCTGGCTACCTTGCTTCTGGATGGGGTGTGGGATGAGATGGGCTGCCAGATCCTGCCCTGTTGCCCCAGGGAACACTTGCTGCTCCCTGTCCCCACCCTATGGAGCCCCTATTCCTGTTGTGCCCTCACAAGCAGGTGTATAACTGGAGTCACAAGCCAGACCAAATCACACAACCAGAGTTTTCAAAAAAACCTGGCATCTGCGATACCTGGTGTTGTCCTCAGAGTTAGTAATTTCCTGTGTTCAGTATTAATGGGAATGGCTCCTTAATCCTTCAAAGCATTAAATGTACCAAATATTTTGACTGTGGCAAGTATTACTATTAATAAATGGCAGGGAACAGTGGTTTTCCTGTGTACATATGCCCTTGTGATGAGGTACACATAACATGTGGCTCCTAATACCAAAGATGGTGTAATCCTTCACTTGTCAGCACTGCACTAAAGGTCAGTCTGGTTTTTCTCACTTTACAAACTTCCATCTGTCAAGGGATGCTTAATTCACAGCTTATTCTCACATCTACCCCAAGGCTGTCTAAATTTAAAAACAGCCGTTTGTTTATCATGTTCTGTTTAAAAAAGGAGACTTTTTTTTTCAAGCTATTGGTTTGTGACAAGAAAAGTTAGAGGAATCTTTTAACATCAGATCTAAAAGGGTGACTGCAGCATTTCTTGTGGTTATAAAAGCTAGTGCTTCCATAAACTGAACTAAGCATGTCCGTATTTAGAAGACACAGGACATCGCTAATGTCCTCCACGAAATGATGCCTTTCTCACCAGCTAGTTCATTATTATCTAGTAGGGTAAATGTGCATTAAAGCAGTTCACCCAAATCAACAGGCAATAGAATCGGGCCATGTGAAACGTTATATATACATATAGATATGATACAGAGAAATGTACATTTTAACAAAAATGACATTGGAAATCAAATACAAAACGGCACTTGTTTAATAATGTGCTCAAGCACGGGCATAAATTTTGAACACACACGAAGCTGACAATGGCTTATGGGTGACCTCTTGCTCCAGTGCATTGCTGAACTTTGTAGTCTCCATTACAAGGCACATTCACTTGCTTTAGCTATTTGTGTTTAAATATGGAGATATCAGATATTTGTGAAATAAATCTTCTTGTAATGACAATGGTAAGTGGATTACCTACACTCAAAGTGACTAAGGCAAAAGGAAATGTTTAAATCACCACCACCCTTTTTTAATGTGAAGGAACTGGGTATAAGAAGGAAGCTCTGTGTGTTCATGGTGGTACTTGCTATATGAAACTTCCTAATGAGTTTAATTTCAGCACAAATGTGGCAGTGACTTTTTGGTTAACTGATATCTGAAAATCTCTCTTTTCCCATAATCCACTGTGCAACTGTCAAATAGAACTTGTATGGTTTTAGTCTGTTTTTCTCTTTACTTGAGAGGGAAGAAATAAAAAATTACCTGAGTAATATTCAAAGGCTGTGGCTGTAAATTAAACAGTGTGAGGTGATGGGCAGGGTATTGTATCTTTATCACATATGTTGCTCAATCCTTAGAATATTCAATGGCATAGTTTAAGCACATTTTAGGCATAAGCCAACCACAACCATCCCAAATAATTCCTGTGTACAGCTTGAGGGTTTGGACAAACCAGGGACCATTCCTCATAGACATTGTGGGTGTAACCTTGCTCTGAAGGCTACAAGAGTTTAACATTCCAGGGAGTCCTTGACATGCTTGTTGCCATCCAGGTCAGAACACACTTTTCAGGTTACAAGGATAAGTGTATCTTAGGTGTCCTTGAAGGAATGAAGTGATAGTAAGGTGTTATATAACCAAGAAGCCTTCAAGATTGCCATGCAATAAACCAGTGTTAGATGCCTCTCAGCCTTCTGTGTCCACAAAACTTGAGCACGTGTAAGAGCTTTGTGGTCCAGAAAGAGAACAAACTTGAGTGATTTATGATTTCTTGAAAATTCACAGGTATGTGGGCTGTACTGAAAGGAAATGCTGGCAGCTCTTACTCATCAACCTGAAAGAGTTTCTGTATCATTGCAACGGCCTGAGCCATCCATTAGACATAATCACTTTTCCTTAAGGAAACTTTCAAAAGTGAGGAGATATCTGTAAAAGTTTGGGGGTTTTTATAGTTTAATTCTCTTTTTCTCAAATTATATGGGGTCAGAAGATGTGACTTAGTCCACAGTCTAGTCCATGTTGGTCACTGTACGCACATAGTAAAGCTGGTAGTAAAGCTAAAAAACAAAAAGCAATGAAGTGCGGGGTATTGAAAAGTCTTCTACAAAATTCCCTTAAGCAAATTAGCTGGTATATGTTAGCAAAGCTCCATGGAAGTTAGCAAAGTCTGCATCCAATATTGCTTGCTGAAATTAGGTATGTAGTTTTTCATATATGGCCTTTCCTCTGTAGCTTCTGAGGTAAAATATCCATTACTTCTCAAGTGACCTGACCAGAGCATCTCATCCAGGCACTAGAAGACACCAAGATTGAAGCTAGGCTCTGACAGCCCAGGACAGTAGAAAATCTGCAAAAATTGTCATTGTTGAAACACCACACCAACTACGTTGCCTAAACTGTACTCAGCCTGTTGACTTCCTAAGTACGGTAGGCAACCTGAATACTTTAGCCTAAAAATGGGTGATTGTAAACCTGAAAGCAAGCAGAGACCTGTTTTGGTAACTTACTGGTATGAAGAGCCATTCATAGCAAAGGTTGCTGGCATGGAAATGGGGCAGATTTGCTTTTACAAAAGTTCATCTGAATCCTTTTTCTCTTTGCTATTTATCGTTTTCTAATCTCTATCATGATCTCACAAACAGCCACAGTCATGTACAAAACAACACCCTGTACAGCAGCAGGCCCTCTTTTATATTATTAAACTGTCAAGAAAAACCTTGTGCTTCTACTTTTTGTAGTCACTATGACTTGACCCAACTGAGAAGAAAGGAAAACACAGTGACAGTGCCAAGAAATATACTGAGTTGCAGTCATCATCAGAGACTTCCATTAATCATGGTCAGAACTACAGCAAAATAAGGAACATCTTTTTTAAGTTCTCTTTGTTTAAATCTCCTAGGAGATTTATACAGCCCTGATGTATATCATGAACCTAGGGGATATATTTTTAAGGGCTCACCCCATACAAAATTGAGCAAATGTGTAAAAATAAATAAAATAAAGCTGGCCTATGCTGAGTGCAAATGCTACAATAGCATAAACTGCATGTTAAAGAGTTTTCTTTTTAAAACAAAATCCACCCCCTCTTCTCTCTTTCCATTGTTTGTAGTATCTTCTAAAGTTAGAAACAAAATACTCTCTCTGATGACTTCATCCTTCCCACTTGGCAAACACTGGTATTTCTGTCTTCTCATTGGAGTGCTACCAAATAAGCCCATTTCACATTTCTTTGCTTTTTCACTGGGATCATTAGCAGCAAAGCCATCTGTGTTCCTACATTCATGTAGCAGCACCACTCTCAAACAAAAGGACTTGCCCAGGGTGGTTGTGGAGTCTCCTCTGAAGACATTCAAAACCCACCTAGATGCTCTTCCTGTGTGACCCGATTTAGGTGATCCTGCTCTGGCAAGGGGATAGGACTAGATGAGCTTTCGAGGTCCCTTCCTACCCCTACCATTCTGTGATTCTGTGACTTGAATCCTTTCTGTTGGACTACATTGCTATGGAAGTATGAATCTGTATCTGCCAACCTGCTGTGCACCTTTTGCTTACTCAGCAGTTTGGGAGGCAGCTTACAGGCTATGATTCCTCTGAGTCTTCCTGGTAATGTAGTGATCCCCAGGTGTCTTCATGCACTTGGGATCCTGAGTGCTCTACTTCTGCCTCACACCATATGTGCTCATTTTCTGCACCAAAAAAACCTGGTGTGAAATATTGTCCTAAGACTATTTTTATATAAACATATCACAGAATCACAGAATCACAGAATCACAAAATCACAGAATCACAGAATCACAGATTATGAGGGATTGGAAGGAACCTTGAAAGATGTAGTCCAACTCCCCCGCCAGAGCAGGACCACCTAAAGAAGGTCACACAGAAACACACCTGTATCTATAAGCATGGTATTGCTAGCCCTGAAAATTAAGATGGAGCTAAAGGAATTTATTGCAGCTGATTGTATGAGCTAGTATTGTAGCTTTTTGAAAGTTTAAATTCAGTTCTATGGAGATGATGAGCACAAGGTTTATATAATGTCTACCTATTTCATACACTCAAAGTGCAGGTAAAATTTTCAATGGTAACATTTTTCCCAGTGTGTTGCAAATGAGTGAAATATGAAAGAGGATGAATCTTCACCATGCATCTCTAAATGTGACCTCAATGTAATTTCTTCAAAAAAAAGTATTATTATGCATGCTTCTTTATGTATGATCTTGCAAAGCAGGGATTGGAGCTGATTTTCTTATGAATACTGATTTGTCAAACTTGAAACTTCACAAGAAGAAGCTTATTATTTCCAAGTAATTTTCATTGGCAGGGTTTACCATGTCAAGGGTGAACTGTGTGTTTGGATCCAGTATGAAATCTATGAGATGTATACTGTAAAAGCCAGTGGCACAGTTCAGGACAGATTTTTTTTCTTTCATTCTAGTTAAGTACTTGAATTGTAATGCTATCAATTATTCAAGTGGCTTGCTCTCATTTGGAAAAAAAAATTAAAAAAAATTATGCCTTGGTTTCCATCTGCATCAGAATAAAAATAAATGTGAAAACCTTGCATTTTTTTCCCCTGAAATAACATTCTTGTTTTCTGGACAGCTCTGTTTTTAAAAGCCAGCTTTATAAAACAAACAAACATCTTCATTGCTGCTTAAAGTTGCACAGCAAGAAAAACTTATCCATTGGAAACACATTACAGAAAGGTGTTGTATTATGCAGCTTAGCAATGCTGTTGAAAGAATTTAAGTTCTCCTTTTGAATGAGATTGCCCAATGCTTGAAAACATGACAGTGTAAGCTGACATCAACCTCAAAAGAACTTTTTTTTCTTTTTTTCTATTTACTTTCAAGTGTCTAAAAATCCATAGCCCCCAGAAGAGTTCCTATATCCAAGAAATTTGACGCTGCTTTTGTACCCTAATATTGCAGTGACACAACCAATACAGTGTTATACAGATGTGGCAATATCCCACACATCTGTATTAGCAGTGATAAAATTAGGACACTGGCAATGTGCACTGCTTCTCTTGAATGAAAGTCACCTTCCAAGACCCTGAACAGACACAACAGAATGAAGCTGGTTCTACACACAGAGGAAAAGTAAGTTTGCATCATTGTAAAGTAATTACTTATGTTTTCAAGGGATGAAGAATTATTGGACAGTTAAATAACACATGCTAAAAAAAAATAAAAATCTCTCCCTCTTCAAGGTTACTTGCTTATCCCCTATTCTTCCAAAGCATCGATGGTCTGTAACAGCTTTTTTAGAGGAAAATTAAGAAATGGCTTGAAGTCTTTTTTTCCTGAGACAGTGGGGACTGTAGTGGACTTTTGGTTGATTGGTTGATTGTTTGGTTGGTTTGTAGGTTGGTTGTGTTTTTCCCCAGTCTGCTTCTTTGGTTTTTTTCCCCAGTCTTTTGTCTCCAGTTAAAAGACTAATTTGACTAATAACAAGAAATGGATTTTTTAACGCATATTTTTATGTTCTCCATGACATAAGAAATTGAATGAAAATCCTGTTTTCAGTCACATCAAGTAGCAAAATATTTACTTTGTATTATATAAATGCTATGGACTGGTTCAGATGTTAGGCAGCCCAATATCGCTGCTGAGACAATGTCATAAGCAGTACTATTCTTATATTGTGTTTAGGAAAGTAGACTTATATCCAGTCACTTGCCCAAGGCAACACAAATGTTCAGAAACCACCTGCAAAAAATAAGTAGAATAAACCAGAATTACAGAGAGGAGTCCCTGGCTCCCATCCAAGAAGACTGTGAAAGCAGCAATGTATTTTTTATTTAATCTGAATTTCTGTTCAAAAGAAAACTTAGATTCCCCAATGGAGGAAGAAAACTCTGGTTTTAAACTAATGAAACCTGAGTCCATCTCTCATTTTGCACCAAATGAATGCAGACAAGCTCCTTTTGTGGGAACAAGATCTGAATGGTGTGAATGAAATGCAATTTACAACCTGGGATCTGCTCTTTATTAATCATTTGTTTGAATATTAGGAGTACTCAAGGGCCCTAATGAGGATCATGCCCTACTGTGAAGGCTCAGTGCAGAATGCTTCACCCAAGACAGCCCAGGTCCTGAAGAGAGCTTGAAAGAGAAAACTGCTAAAGGGAACATGAGCACATGGTCAGGGTTTTGAGATACTAAGTATTTGCAAGTTACAGTTTTATCTAGTTTCTCAGTAAAAGTTAGAGCTGTATTTTTTTTATGGATTTGCTACAATATATCTGCTTAAGTGGCATCTGTGGGGAAGAGCTTCTCAGCAATTAAAGCTTAAAGACAGCAATTTTTTGCTGTTTTTGAGAGAGAAAGAAAGAAAACTCCACATGACCTCCAATTATATTTGAGCAAAACTGAAACAGGTTTCAGAACTGAAATGCAGTCCCAAAGTGATTTACATCTGCTCGGTGTGAACCAAAGGAGGAAGGAAATACTAGCAGTACCATCTTCCAAGACATGTCTGGTCCTGTTAATATTTGTTGAGTTGTGGTATAGTTAAAAAGTTCCAATACTGTGAAAAATGATGTGGCAGAATATGTTAGCAATTAACAGCATATACCACAGCAATGGAAAGCTCTTAATGCTTCATACCATCCACATTGAGATGTGGTCGAAGGAGAGAAACTAGGTTTCATTTTGGCTGTAAGGCAGAACATATGTAATCTAAAATGAAAGGAAAGAAAAATGGTTCCCAATAGCTAATCCCTGTAGAGGACCCAATTTCTGCATGGACATTTGTTTACAGATTAAATGTTAACCCAAAGTCATGATGACTAATTTTTATTGGTGTTAATAAAAAGACCCACTAGCTTGTTGGAAGTATCTGTAACTATGTGCATTTTTAAGTCCAAGTGTTCAATGAGCACAAGTCAAGTTCTCAGACATCATGCAAATAGCTTTAAAAGTGCGGGATAGCAAGAAAATAATGAATACTGTTTGCTTCTTTATTAATATTTTTTATTCCTTTTCATACAATGGAGAGGACAGTTACTGTTTTTTAATGGAAGATAAAGCACAGCAACATGTCTACCTGGAAATTATCCACCTGGATTTCTCCAAGGCTTTCAATACAGTTCCTCACAGTCTTCTCCTAGAGGACCATAACTCCTGATGCATTATGGTCTAGAAGAGTGGTTTGTGCAGTCAGTGGGGAACTGGCTGACAGGCCATACCCAAAGACTGGTGATAAATAGCTCTTTTTCAAACTGGCAATCTATCACCAGGGAGTCCCCCAGGGATTGATATTGGGCAAGACACTGTTTCATATCTTCATTACTGATCCAGATGATGGGATCAAGTGTACCCTTGTACTAATTATATTAAAATGAGTGGGGAAGTGGACACTTCAGAAGGGATAGGCACCCTGCAAGAATACCTGCATAGTCTGGAAGAGTGGACAAACAAGAACCTTATGAAGTTCAACAAGGACAAGTGTAAGGTCTTGCATCTGGGAAAACAAAATCCTGAAGTGAAGCACAGATTGTGATCTACCTTGATGGCCAGCAACATGCTCAATATGAGTAAACAGTGTGTTGCAGTGGCAAAGAAAGCCAACAGAATGCTGGGGTGCATCAACAAGTTTATCACTGACAGAGATAAAGAAGTCACTATCCCACTCTACTCAGTTCTTGTCAAACCACATCTGGAATACTGTGTTCAGTTTTGGTCCCTGCTGTACAAAAAAGATGTGGGCAGGCTGGAGAGAGCCCAGAGAAGGGTCACAAAGATGACAAAGGACTGGGAAGCTGCCACATGAGAAAAGACTGAGACAATGAGGCTTGTTCAGGCTTGGGAAAGCAAGGCTTAGGGGAGACCTTATCATCATGTCCCAGTCTTTAAAGGGTATTTATAAAGAATATGGAGACTCCCTTTTTACAAGGAGTCACATGGAAAATACAAGGGGCGATGGGTACAAGTTACTCCTGGGAAGATTCCAGATGGACACAAGAGGAAAATTTTTCACAAGAGAACAATCAGCCATTGGAATAATCCCCCCAGGGAAGTGCTGGATTCTCCAACACTGGACACTTTTAAGATTCACCTGGACAAGGTGCTGGGCCATCTTGTCTAGACTATGCTTTTGGCAAGAAAGATTGGACCAGATGATCCTTGAGGTCCTTTCCAACCTGGTATTCTATGATTCTATGTCTCCAGAAACAGAAAATTGAACCAAAGACAAACTATCCCCCATAAAATGCGTAAATGAAGCTAGGAAGCATAAGAATATCTTATAGGCGCTTAGAAGTTAGGCTGCAAGAAACTTGTTTTTAATACAAATCTCGGTGCTGATGCAAAGGACTAGAGACACTGATGCACAAGGGTTACTAGAGACACTGATGCACATAGCTTATGCTTATATGATGACAAACATCACTTATCTCAAAAACTCTCAGGTGTTTTCAGTGGCTCACTTCAGGTTTTAGCATTGGTCCTAGATAAGCGCATCCTCTTAGCTAAATCTACATCTACATCTTTCTAGCTTGTTGCTTCTTTTTTAGACCCCTCCTCTCTATCTCCCATCACTCTAATTCGCATTTTCCAGGACTTATCTTTGAAAAATAAAACCTTCCTTGCAAAGAAGGCTGAAAAGGCTGCATCCAGATATTTACTGGAAATGCAATTGTTCTACTTTGGCAACATGACATGATATGAAAAATCCCATCCAACATCAAGGAGTTCTAAGTGTATATGTGGATACATCACCATTTTCTAAACTGCTTATACAGAACATGGACAGAAGTATACCTGGGATTTTTGACATCTACCTGAAGTTGCAATACTAATGTCCTTAGCTGATGAACTCAGACATCTACACATAGAAAGTTGAATGTATATGGTTTAAAGCTATGTGCACAGCTTTCATGGTATCCATGAGTAAAGCAATATCCCCTAAAATAAATTATCAGTGTGTTCCTTATGCCCTAAGTTTTATCAGCCACTAGAACCTCATCAGAAAAACATACATGTATCTATGTCTTGAAGGATGTGTATGTTCAGAAAATGCAGTCATTTAGATATGCTGCCTTTGTTCATCCGTATCTTATTTTGTCTCAGTTCCTGTGTGGGTTTTGGGGTTTTTTTTTCCATGCTACATTTGTTGAAAGAGAAGGACATGAAAGAAAAGGTAACATAGAATCTGAGTGGGAAATTTGAGTGAAACTTTAATGTTGAGGCATTACAGGAAGAGAAATATGTATAAACTATTCTTTTATCTGCATAACCGTACCCACACTAGGGGTTTCACTAATAGAAATTCTGTTCGTTTCTATGTCAATATTGTCAAATTGGTAATAGATTTGGCCAGGAAGCAAGTTTTATCTTGAAAAAAAGTCATGGTTTCAGAAATAATTTTCAGTCTGCACTGGGACAATACTGAGACCATTCCAGAAAAATCTGCAGCAAAAATGCATGTGAAAAAGTCTTTCCCCCTAGTATCTTATAACTCCCCCATGTGCTCACAGGGACTACTGTATTGCAGCTGTACTAGTAAATGAAATTGCCCAAGGACTGCTGTCTGCCCTGAGGCCAGCTCACACGGCTTGTGTTGACACAGTTAATTGCTTTAACCCCCTGAAACATGCTGACTGCATCTATACTGGCTCAAACTATCCCCTTAGCTGTGCTGGGATATTATTGGGAGAGAAGTAGTTAGCCCAGGCCAAACTATTGCCAAAGACCATACTATCAATTTAATTATACTGACAATCATCTGCCCGTGTCCAGGTTTGCCCTGGCCCTGTTTCATATACTGAAATAAGATTGCTCAGGAGAAAATATTGAAGTTCTTGCTCTTGTTCTTCTATGCCAAAGGAATTTCCCATGCCATTAGCTATTTTGAGAAGGGATTCTCTCTGCCTGGTTTTGATGAGAAATTCCAGCCTCAGCTTGCAAAATCATCCTGACTAAACTTAATGAAAACACGTGCACTGGTGTAAAAAGTTCAGATGAATCTGCATTTTTCTTAAAAAAAATATGCTGTTGACAAATTCCACCAGCGCAGTGATTGATTTAAGACATGCCTTCATTGAAGTATTCATCTGGACTTCAGACCTTGAATGTATCTGGCTGGCTTTCCAAGGCCATAGTTGTTAATGCAGTTCACCCCATAGCAATTACATTGTGGTTTCATCTACGTAAGAGCTGTATTAAAAAACCTTTCAGATACCAAAGGGTATAACTACTCTTTTTTGTCTTCTCTTTTTCCCTCATTAGCTTCCTGACCATAGTGGCTTCACTTACTCCTAACACATTTTATAGATACAGTGTGTTTGGAGACCAGTTGTGCGCATATACTTTGTTTGACACTAATTCTTTAGAAATGTACCTCCTTAAGCATTCATCAATGCAAGAACTAATTAGCTGAATGATAGAAAAATAAACAAAAGGATTTGACTGGACTGAAAGTTCATTTGTATTTTATTAAGTTTTCCTCAGATATATTTATTTTGTCACTCTGTATGCATCTTGACTTTTTTCCTTTTCTCTTCTTGTTTATTAAACAAGTCATTACTTCAGTAAAGAGAAGCATGTCCTCTTAATTCCAGCTCATTTCAGAACCTGCTTTCACACCATGGAAAAAAGAATAAGGAAATCTTGAACATGTTTGAAGTGGTTTTAAAATTCTTCCCCTCTTTATAAGACAAGTTATGTTTATCAGTAGCTTTAACTTTAGGGGATCTACAAAGGGACTGGTATGTCAGCAGAAGACTTATAAGTCTCCCTAACAGTATCAAAGACATTAGGGCTCTCTCAATGGTAGGATGCTAGAGTTGCATACTAAAGATAGCAGACACATGCTTCATGGAAGTAGCACTACTGAAATATAAACAAGCCCCCTTTGTCCAGACATTTTTGGTTATGTTTACAGATTAAATCTCAGGATGTGTATATTAGATGTTCTTGTTTCAGGATATTAATGGCAAAATGAACCTGTTTTTGATGTTTAAGTCACATTAATGTCTGATGGACTGTTAAAATGTTAAAGGGTACACCAGACATGCTGTAGTATGTGACATATGTTAGTCATACCATACTAGCTAGGAATTTGGATTTGTTTATAATGAACATAAATTGACTGAATTTAACCCTCCTCTACCTCCCCCAAAAGTTAAATCACATTAGGTTCCATTTCCTCTGAAAGACAGTCTTGAAAAATTAGATGAAACTTGAAAAGCAGTTGTATTCAGATTTTAACAGTAGTACATAAAAGTAACCTGCTTAACAATATGAATTTATAAGACCTGTGGACAAATAATTGGATATCAGAAACACATTCAGAGATAACTGCTTGCTCTTTGAGCATTTTGGCATAAAATTCATCCTAACTGTCAAGACACCTTCAGAATAGCTGCAATCATTACAATAAATCATTTTAATCCTGGACACTTCTGTCCTCAGGACCATTTAATTAACTCCCTATTAGAAAAATGCTGAGCCTGAACATTGTCAAAACTGAACTCCAACAAAGACAGGTAGGAAGGCCAAATGAAGTAGGATAATTTAGCTCAAATTTTAGAGATTATGCTAATGCATGTCACAAAAATTAAGGTTGCCTCAATATTTCCCTATTTTTCTCGCCAGTGTGCATCTCATATTTCTTTTTTTATACTAGCACTATAAATCCTTTTGGTAAGAGACAGTGGTTTTACTCTTTGCTTCTGTGATGAAGTTTCAGCATGTGACCAGACCATTACAATATTGAAGAAATTCTGAAATTTACTTTTTTTTTTTTAAACATTGTTAATTTGCATATGAGTATGTGTTGCAGGTGGAGGGAAGGATTAATTGGTTGTTAAGGGTCTGAGATTTTGTTAATATAGAGATTCTGGAGTGGTTTCAGTAAAGGAAACCTTAAATAGCTGTCAAAGGCAAAAAGCTGCATATACACTGGGAGACGCTATAGCAGTAGGAGCCTTCTTCACTAAGGTCAGCCTGCCAGAGGACCTCACAGGAAGGTTCTGTCTCCCTGCAGAGCCCAGCTGTAGTTAGGGAGACATCTCAGCTTAGGAGTCAATCACCTGTGTTGACCCACATGCAGGAGGAGAGCCTAAGTGGTGACCTCGAGAACAGCAAAAAGTAAAGATGTTTTAATGCTAGCAAATAATTTCAGGCTGAGTTCTAGTCTACTAGTGAGGAAAGCAGAGAAGACAGTGGCTAAAAAGTGTGCTTCGATCTACAGCATAACCAGCATTTAAACAAAACACTGCTGAGAAATGCTTTAAGATATTGTCAGTGAGTTGAACTCATAGGCTCTGGAAAAATCAGGCAGTGAAAATGCTTTTCTCTCCACATTCTCTGTTCTCCCTGTAAATACATCCCTTTCCCTCATGTGAGGCAGCACAGCAGAGGTGTCACAGATAGCGAAGACATCTCTGCTGGCTTTACAACAGCCAGAGAGCCCATCTTCTCAGAGGAAATATTCAGAAGTACCCTCCAGATGGTACACATCATTTTCCACTACTATGAAGTGAGCTTTGAAGCAGCACAAAATGAACTCAATAAGCTAAAGGATCTGGCTCCTTATAGTAAATTTGTATTTGAAAATGCTGTTACATAGACTGATGCTAATAAATAAACATATCAAACCTGTTGTCTCTGACTCTATAGCTATGTAGAAATACTCCCTTTCTGGTTTCTTGAGCATGCCGTTTAGAGAGGCAAATGAGAACCATGAATTTCAACCATTCAGACATTTTATTGTTATAAACTAACACAGTTGTGTTTTCAGAGATGATAATATTTCATTTCATGTCCTCTAACTGCTATAAATTTTGCAAAGTGGTGTAAAAAATACCGATTTCTCCTCAGCTTCACTTGCACAAAAATGTTTTGGTGCAGGGTATTCTTCCAGTTGTGGAAACAGATTTTAAGTCCTGGCTCAGTTAGTGTGAAGTCCTCTCTGAGGAACAGTGAATCTCTCTTCCTTTCAGCTTTTCAGGGGGTTTATGACTGACACACTCTTGATGGAATATCAACAATAAATCACACCTATGCAAAAAATAAATTTGCAGAGGATTTTCAGATTTGATCTCAGGCCAGTTAGGCACAACTTGCAAAAAATTCAAAATTGTCTGGAAGAAAAAATTTTTAGAAAAAAGTCTCATATCAACCGAAATGTCTCAGAGAGAAACATTTGAGTATGGTTGACTTTTTAATTCTATTGAGAACACAAAATGAATATCATAAGAACATTAAACTCAAAAAAAAATTTTGAAAGAAAATATTAGATACCTGGTTCCAAAATTATAAATCAGGACATTTTGACAATGTCAGAATATTTCTATCTGCCAAAATTTAATTTCAGCAATTCTAATAGGACTGTGCAAAATATTTTGGTTTCAGAAGAAATGCATTTTTCAATTCTTCATTATTTTTTTTTTGGTCAGCAATAACATAGTAGTGATTCTAAGAATATATAATTAGTTCATCTCTACCAGCACATCTTCCTAGTGAAAAGTAAGAAAATATTCTTAAAATCGGTGTCTATTTTGAGAGGCATTGAAGGAAGCTTTAAATGCTAATGAGTTCAATTTAGATGCAATTTAAATAGTCAAGGAATTAGAAAATAAGTTCTTCAAATGGTGTAAGAATATGACAGACATTAAGACTCACTCAGCAAGTTCTGGTTTTAATTCTGGGGTCAAAAAATGGGACTGATATCACCTTATTGTAGTTATTGAAATATTATTCCAGGGCTATCTTTGTCTACAGTTAATATGAGGAGAGAGGGATTTCCTATGGCGGAGTCAACCTATCCTAAAATTGATCCCTAAGGTAAGTAAGTTTACCTTGAGGTAATGGAGGAGCCACCCCATCCTAAAATAGGTGCATCAAGTAAGTAAGTTTCCCTCTGTAAATTTATGCAGCCCAGGTGAAGTGCCACAATTTGGCTCAGAATTCCTTCTTTTTTTTTTTTTTTTTTTCTTTCCAGACTGCTGATAATATTAGAAAATGGGGGGAAAAAAAAAAAAAGCTTATGGGAAAATGAAAGCAACTCACAGTCAGTGTTACAGTAGTTCTTAGTGTTTCTCAGGACATCACTTATAAAATATCTGCTCAGAGTGCTGTCCCATTTTTTTCACCTTGTGATAAAAGAAAGAAAATTGAAAGAAAAGATATTTAAAGTCCACCTTCCTGTCCTCCACACGGCAGCAGCGAAGGGGGCACTGCTGATGTCCTCAGCCACCATGCTGTGCTGATGAATGTGGAGTCAGAGCTAAAGCTCAAACTGATGGGCAATACCTGCCTCACTGTTTCCTCCATACATAGACTGAGCTCCTAGAGAGGTTACATTCACTTTATACAAGATGAGAAAATACTTGAAAACAAAGAAGTTCTGTTTCCTTTGGTTTAGGCTTTCAGAGGAATTGCAATGAAAAGAACAGCCA
Source organism: Actenoides lindsayi (assembly GCA_025331215.1). Lineage (NCBI taxonomy): Eukaryota > Metazoa > Chordata > Aves > Coraciiformes > Alcedinidae > Actenoides > Actenoides lindsayi. Next base: position 60,045 of record WTSP01024646.1, on the reverse strand, counting down.
CCTTAAGAGCAAATCTTAAAACACAATGTGTTTTGCCCCAGAGGAACACCCTAGCTCTTCATTATCTGTTAAGCACAGTCCTTTGACATGTCTAGGACAGAATTTAAGCATAAATGGTTGTCAAAGCGCTCTCACAGTCTTATGGTATGCTGTAGGTCTTATGGGAGTAGAGTGGAAAACTTGTCTTTAAATGAATCTGAGTAGAACTTTGAGAGGCTATGTGCATCTCAAATTTGTCTTCAGGGTATAGAACAGTTCGTAAGACTGCTACTTTTTTGTGACATAGCTTTTATGGGGGTAGAGCCAGAATATTAAGCTCATTTCTTCCAGATGGAAAGGTTGGACAGGACAGAAATCCTTGGCATTGGGACCATGGACAGAGTGGTGTGATATGGACATGACATATTGAAGTAATCTAGATAGAAGATACAATGTTAGCCAAGGTTGTCAGTTGGATTCTTTTTAAAACATTATATGGTTTGTAACAAGGTATTGTGTATCCTTCGAAACCCTCCAGATTGAAATCCTGGAAACACTGTGGGGAAAATTGTGATTATTTTGCTTAAGTTACTAGAGTTCATTTTATATATATTAAGAGCTTGGCATCATTTGCCTGCAAGAAATTTTAGGCCAGCAATTTATACCGTACGAGCAATGTACATCATGCTAACAGCACTTAAATGAGTCCAGGTGCTCATTTGTAACTTGGGATCTTGTGTGTTCCTATTCATGGGCTATACACCGATAATAGAGTAGTGCCTCAAATGAGAATGCAACTGAGATATGTTTCATGAACCACACAGCTGTTTACAAGGGATGCTTTTGCACTAAATCCTTACGGCTACACTAAGGGTTTTCCACCAGGGGGCATGTAAAGCCCACAAGATTAATCGCTCTTCCACCGTATTTTTCCTCGGATATTTTGCTAATGAAGGTTGCTTAAAGTGCATTTAACAGTCAGAATCCCCATCACACCAATTCAAAATGTATATTTGCTAAGCAAGCAGTAGGAACAAAAGGGGATACATTACAAAGTCTTGAGGAGAAGTGGGCACTGGGTAGAGTCCTTCACATAGTCTTTGTTGCCCAGATGAGCTATGCATCAACTGCTGAATACTGTTCCTATTTTCAAAATGCTTGTTCATATGTATGGGACATTTATACTTTCTCTGGTTTCGGAGAACTTTTGTCCAAATCTTTTCACTGGAGCTGTTGTGTAGAGCAAAGTACAAGATTTAACCCTTCTTGCTGAACATACACAGCATAAAGAATGTTTTTCAATATGTCCAGAATGAACAGATCAGGTACTCTGTTGATATTTCTTAGGATATCACTTATAAAACTTCTGATGTCCCACAGTTACCTGGATGCATTAATGAGACAGAAAAAAAGTTTAGAACAAGCCCATATTATGGTTGTTTCCTTTCATGTACAGGCCCAATGAAAAGCACAGAAGTCTTTGTGACTAACTCAGATACATCAGAGGAAGCTAAGTTCCTAATACATTCTTCAAAACCTCTTTAGAGAGGTATAATACCAATTCCTGTGGACTTCCCTGCATTTGAAACATCATTTGCAAGCTTTTAAAGTTTGGGTCACCTCCAGTCAGTGATAAAATGCCTCAGTGCACCTTTAGCTTTGCTGCAGTCAGTTGTTTTCTGCCATTCACACTTCTGTTCTCCAAACAGTTAAGACAATACTTTGTCTTACTCCTCTGAATACAGACTCTCACTCCTTTGACTTTAAAGGAAACCTGTTTCCACTGATGAAATTGGTAACTTAATCACTGTATTTAGGAGTATTTGTTCAGTAAGTTCCTAAAATTCACACTGTGTAGGCTACCTTGCCTGTCCTGTATGCAAAATAAGGTAAATACAGATAGGGAGTTGTTTGCTCTAAAGGGAAGCATTGAGCAAAAGACATGTTATGACTCTTAAAGGAACTGTGAAAATTTGGGAAAACACAAGGTTTATGATGTAAGGCAAATATATCTACCTGTTAATGTCTTTCTCTTCAATATTTGTAGAGTTTCACTCATCCATATATTTCACTACTATCCACTTTTTAATGTTCTATGGTGTCACACTCAGTGTTGAGAAAGAATAATTAGGTGAAATTGCAATGAAAAGTTGTCAATAACTTTCCTGCATGTTCTAAACTTCCCAGAATAGGTAGGTCTCAGAAATGCATACAGTATCACTGGGAATCACAGTGATGCAATGTCTGTAGTCAGTCTGTTGTGCAACAGCTCCAGTCATGCACAAGGAATTTCAAGTCACAGATAATCTCATTTGTTTTGTAGTCTTTCCTACTCTACTCTTTAAGTACTGAGCACATTAAAAAAAAAACCCAAACAAAAAACAAACAAACAAACAAAAAAAATCAACAACAACAAAGAAGCAAATGCAGAAGGGGTCCATTTTTAAAGAAAACATCAGTAAACAGAATCATGCAGAGTTGCAGAGAGATCAGAGGACCCTGTGGCAGTAAGTAATAGCCATTCCACTTTCAGGAACAACTAGCTCTGAAAGCTTTTCTGATGACCTATTTTCTAGAGAGACTGCAATGGACTTCTTAAAATTTGGGATTCTCTTTTACCTTATTGCCTTCCACTCACATTGACTGAAACCTATAGCATCTCTTCAACAGCTGCAGAACTGGACAACAACAACAACAACAAAAACCCAACGAAACAGTGGGAAAAAAAAGTATTTATTATTTAATTTTATTTTACCTTGAGAAGACATCAGGAAATTTGACCTGACAAACACTGTTATGTAATTTGGTTATATCTGAATTAAGGCTTGTTCTTAAGTAAAGTATATCTTTCCAACAGGGTCTGAACCTTAATTTGAAAATAGAATAAAATGAATGTTTCTGTCATAGAATCACAGAATTGCTCAGGTTGGAAAAGACCTTTGAGATCTAGTCCAACCTCAACCTAAACCTACTATCCTAACTCTAACAACCCACTGCTAAACCATGTCCTTGAGCACCACATGCAAATGATTTTTAAACACATTCAGGGATGGTGACTCAACCGCTTCCCTGGGCTGCCTGTTTCGGTGCTTAACAACCCTTTCTGTAAAGAAGTTTTTTCCTGATATCCAACCTAAACTTACCCTAGTGCAACTTGAGGACATTTCCTCTTGTCCTGTCACCTGTCACCAGTGAGAAGAGACCAAGCTGCTCTCACTACAACCTCCTTTCAGGCATTTGTAGAGAACAATAAGGTCTCCCTTCAGCCTCCTCTTCCCCAGACTAAACAGCCCAAGCTCCCTCAGTCGATCTTCATAGGGTGTGTTTTCCAAACCCTTCCCCAGCCTTGTAGTCCTCCTTTGGACCTGCTCCAGTACGTCAATGTCCTTTCTGTATTGAGGTGCCCAAAACTGAACACAGTACTCAAAGTGGGGCCTCACCAGTGCCGAGTACAGGGGCAGGATTACTTCATTATGTCCTGCTGGTCACACAATAAATCCAGGATGGCATTGGCCTTCTTGGCCACCTGGGAACACTGCTGGCTCATATTCAAACAATTGTCAATCAATACACCAGGGTTCTTTTCTGCCAGGCAGCTTTCCAGCCACTCTTCCCCAAGCTTGTAGCATTGCGTGGGGTTGTTGTGACCGAAATGCAGGACCTGCCATTTGACCCTATTGAAAATCATACAATTAGCCTCCCATCGGTCCAGTCTGTCCAGGTCCCTCTGTACAGCCTTACTACCCTCCAACATATCAACACTCCCTCCCAACTTGGTGTCATCTGTGAATTTACTAAGGTTGCATTCAATCCCCTCATCAAGGTTATTGGTAAAGATGTTAAACAGGAGTGGCCCCACTACTGAGCCGTGGGGGACACCACTCGTGACTGGCCACCAACTGGATTTAACTCCATTGACCACAACTCTTTGAGCCTGGCCATCCAGCCAGTGTTTCACCCAGCAGAGTATACGCCAATCCAAGCCATGGGAAGCCACCTTATACGTGAGGATGTTGTGGGGAACAGTGTCAAAGACTTTACTAATGTCCAGGTAGACTACATTGACAGCCCTTCCCTCATCCACTAAGCAGGTCACATTGTCATAGAACGAAATCAGGTTTATCAAGCAGGATCTACCTTTCATGAACCCATGCTGACTGGGTCTGATCTTCTAGTTGGCCTTTAATTCCTCCATGATGGTTCTTGAGATTATCTGTTCAATAACCTTCCAGGCAGTGAGGTGAGACTGACAGGTCTGTAGCTACCGGGATCCTCTTTCTGAACCTTCTTGAAGATGGGCATCACATTTGCCAGCCTCCAGGCCACTGGGACATCCCCAGTTAGCCAGGACTACTGAAAGATGATGGAGAGTGGCTTGGCAACCACATCCGCCAACTCCCTCATCACTCTAGGGTATAATCTGTCTGGCCCCATAGACTTGCGAGTGTCCAGTTTATGAAGCAAGTCCATAACCATTTCCTCATGGATTATGTAGGGCCTATTCTGTTCCCCATCCCTACCTTCCAGCTCAGGGGGCTGTGTGCCCAGGGTACAAGTAGTCTTACTATTGAACACTGAGGCAAAGAAGGCATTAAGTACCTCCACCATTTCCTGATCCTTGGTCACTGTGTTTCCCTCTGCATCCAACAAAGGATGGAGGTTCTCGATAGTCTTCCGCTTGTTAATATATTTGTAGAAACATTTATTGTTGTCCTTCACTACAGTGGCCAAGTTTAGTTCTAGTTGGGAATCATGTAGACATGTTGTCAATCATTAACCTACAGGTTAATCACAGTTCAGTCACTTAGAATGATTCTACATTCCTTTTGAAAACCTACAATATATGACCTCATTAGGGGAGTTCACAGACTATGGAGTAAATGAATTTATGAACAGACTTAATTATTTAAATCTGAGAGATAGGAAAACTCCTCAATCCTCCTGAATCAACTAAACTGAGGTTTAGAAATAGAGACTAAACCAGATGCGATTTACATGTCTTATAAACAGAAAATAAGACTGCGGTAAGAACTTCTTACTAGGGAGTGCTGAAAGTTCCTCAGACATTGTTATCCATCAGGTCAAATTAAAAACATATTTATCACCTCAGATTTTGAAATTAGAATGATTAAGTATAAAGGAAACAAAACTGGCAACAATGGGCTTTCTTTGGTGTATTGTCACTGAAAAAAAAAAGATGGAAATGCAGAGTTTGAAGGTAATGGAGGACATGCAAGCAGAGGGCTCAGAATGTCAAAACAGCAAGCTTATGATGTACTGGTGGGAGTTCTCTATAGCCTGTGAAATGGTTCACAGGGCCAATAACTCTGAACCATGTTCACTGCATGTAGGTTCTGGTGTACAAGTTTTGGTCACAAAACTCTTTAGACTGGAAAACCCTATTCAGACTCCCACAGACACAGAACTTTACACTGGGAAGGGTATGCAGATATGTGCCTGGAAAGAAAACCACAGCAATGGAGTCAATGTACACCACATTTTATGCTTCAGTGAAGCATGGAGCAAAACTCCACAGAGATCTGTCTTGAAGGATCACCATTTACCTCCAAACTGCAGGAGTGGGGGAATAGCAATGCACAGCCAATGACATTGAGCTGTGAAAAGAGATGGCAAGTCCACAGGCAGGGAACCTGTGCTTCTTCACAGTCTGTGTGATTTCACTATGTCTCAATTCCCTGGAACCACATTAGCGTATCTTGCCATAGTCTGATGCTTAGATGACACCAACTCTTGGCTGCACTGTAAAACCCCAACACAAAAACAGTGTTTTCAGTATACTTGCACTTCTTACTGTGCTGCTGTGTTATTTACAGACATCAAACTTTTAAGAAAGAAGAATTAACTGGGACTAGTAGTTCTTCCAGAAATAAGCATGAAGGACACATGTGGAACACAGACAGGACATTCATGAAGAGTCACCACAACTACTCTGCTGTTACCCTGACCTTCGTAGTCCTAGGAGAGGTAGTCCCAGTAGGGAAAGTCTAATCCCCAGGAAATCTGTCCCTCTGAAGGACAACCAGAAGCAACAAAAGCTTTCTACAGGAATCACTGAAATTGTACTGTGTCTTATGCCCAAGGTCATATATCATCATAATGACCCTGTTAACCTAGAAGCTTATGACTCAATGGTAGTTTGTCATGGACAAATACAGTAGACAATAGATATAGAAGAAGATAATTTTGACAAAAATGATTTCAGACAAATTTCAGTAAAAAACCTGACACTGGCAGGATTCTCCTGTACAAGCAGATACATCAAATGAAAAGAGACATGTATTTACAGGAAATAAAAAGATTCTTTCAAGACTCACAATTTGGGAAAAGCATCAGTTACAGACAGATTTCCTGCAGCTTTTTTAAAAATGTTTTTGTAACAGCTGTCTACGCTTCTATGGAAATGTTCCAGAAGGGAGTCCTGTCCCATGACAGAAGGACTGCTTTGATCACATTGATTATAAAAGCAGATACAGAAGGACACAGTGACAGAAACTTTCTATTTCTTTTCTGAATGTGGAACCTAAGTTATTAACCAATTTGGATATATTAAATTGTTCCTACTCTCACCCAGAAGAGTTAAACGACTCTGATGAAATGTAAATTTGCAGCAGTCAATACTTGTAATAGCTTTTCTTTACTGCATCAAACTTGGCTAGCAGTGAGATCAGCCTTCCTTGGCTTTCCTGAGAAAGCAGTAGATGTAAGTGAAGACTCATAGGCTGAAAATGTTTTGGTGAAAATCAAAATATTTACCTGAATTGCTTTGAACTTCCCCACTCCTGTCAGCATACATCAATTAATAAATAATTCCATTTTGGATGATAAGCATCCCCTTTACCCCTTTTTGCTGCATTTCTTCAGGTGTTTTGTATTGATCTTTTGCTTATGCCAAAACCACTGACAAGAAAATATATGCTTTCAAGGGAGATTCTCTGCTAGGACATTTTTGATTCTCAGAAAACTGATATTCTTCACGTTGTGATCTACCACATATCTTAAGCTTCATATACTTCCATGCAGATTGAAACAAACCATGGCAAATGGAGATATCCAAGAGACTGTAGCGGAAAGTATGTTATTTACTTTCAACTGACTTTACACAGACACAGCAGTTTGTGAATCCTGTCCAAAGTGGTTTCTGAGTTATGACCATACTACATACTAAGGAGGAGAAAGAAATGCCTGCAAGATCCTTTTATCATTGCTACAGCATATGGAAAGCTAGAGTGAATATCCATCCTTGGCTCCCCTACCTCCATTACAGGTTTATTACTTCTTGCATTCCTAGTTTGTGTATGAGTTTTGAGACTATGTACATCATGGACTAATACAGGGTGAAGGAAACAAAGAATATTCTGCTATTGCTATTTGTACTTCACAAGCTGGGAACAGCAAAAAGGGTCCAATTTTTAAAATCTGTCTGAAATCTGGAGGCAACAACGTTTAGGTGTTTCAAGTTTACATGCTTGCTTGGTTGCTATCTAAGTTTTCTTAGCTAATTCCTGCATTGGCAAACAAATAAACACTTATTTGATTCCTAAACCTGATACTGAATCCCAACTATCTAAGCAAGAAAAGGAGAGCTCTGTGTTTTTGCTACAGTTCATCTTCACAGTCTGGGAGCAAACAAGGGCAGTGTGCCCCTACCCCTGTTTCTTTTCACTTCCCTTGGACTTCAGGTCAGTATGTTTGAGCTCTGAGGGTATTGGATGAGCAGTGGACCAGGTGGAAATTTTCCCACACTTGCCTTTGAAAGAGATAGTTGTTCCTGATTTTTTCCTTTTTGACCAAAGAAGGATGCCAAGAGCCAGGAGCCCCCTGTGTTTCTCAGGGCAAGCCTACTGACCATATCACTCCTGGAATCTTCTGTCTGCACAGATCCAGGCATCACACCAGAAATAAGCCACCAACAAAAATTGAGCAGAAGCTGAAAACCATGAGAGAGAGTAGCTCCCAAGGCTGTCTGCTCCACAGTACCCACAGGAGATCGGACAGCAACTGATTCCTCCTGTGCAATCTGCTGCTCCCTTACCATGGGCATTCAGAAGACAACCATCTCCCCTCAGGCATGGTGGCCCACTGGTGCTCAGAGCTAGAAAGTGATGGGGCAACACACTCACTTTGGGGATAGCCCTGGCTGCAGTCAATGTTCCCACATGCTTGTCCATTTGTGAATCTGTAGCTATCCCCTTTTGGAAAAGGGACTCAGATTTGTAAGTCGTTTAGGATCTTTAGCATGTTTCTCCCAAAGTAACTGGCCCAAGGTCACAGAGGAAATCTGTAGCAGAACTGGGAAATAAATCAAGATCTGAGTCCCAGTCCGGAACCTCAGGCACAAAACTACCATTTTTCATGGGAGGCTTAAATATGTGATGAGTTCTTTTATAATCATATAGTTTCCTTTCCAATGTCTTAAAGTTTTCTTGTTACAATCATTAAACTACTAGCTGTCTACTTTTAACAGTTCTGCAGGAATTCTTTCATGTCAGTAGTGTTTGATAATAGGCCACATATGAGGTTCCAAACTTTTTCCATTATTAACCTTTCATTTACTGATGATATTTCCCTCGGTATGTTTTGTTCTTATACCGTCCTGCACCATATGTTTATAATCATCTGAAACTTCTGAGTAATCCCATTATTTTTCTATTCTCTCACACATCATAAATGTGGGCTGTGTTCCAGGATAATTTATGCAGGATTAAAACATGGAATTGGCTTCAATGCTTCATCGATGATGTCTTTAAAGTTTATCTCCCAAATTTGTATCCTTCTCAGCACTAAAAGTCTAAGAGATGGAGATCACAAGCACACAGTCACACACACTCGCATACTGAATGCCAAAGTGAGTGAAAGAAGAAGAGGGAAAAACAGGATTCACTGAGGAAAAATACCTCATTGAAAGCTTATTGAAATCAAGACTTGCTTTCACTTCTGTGTGCCTCACACTAGCTCGCTATGTCTAACAGAGAAGCCTGAAATCATTACTGTACTGATGAAGTGCAGGACTGGAGAAAAGTTTTTCCAAAGGGCAGGCACAAGCAGCGAGTGTGTGACAGAAGAAACAGTGAGTATGTGACAGGAGAAATAGTAACTGAGAAAAATCTGGAAGCCCGAAGAGAACAAGATTCAGCCTATAAACCCAATGTGTGAGGCAGCAGCTTACATCTCCCCGAGTTCACTGGTTTTAATTAGCATGTTTTCCTTTGCCCTAAGGGAGACAAAGCATCAAAAGTCCTTCCTCCAGAGAGTCCAGTGCCTGCTGCCTCCCAGTGAAGGAGCTGGTCTGGCTGTATCTTTCTTCAAACTCAGTGATGGGCCAAAGGAGTAACAAAGGCCATGTGGTCAAAGTCATGAAAATCTTGGAGGTGAGAGCACTGCAAGTGCAGGTGAGGCCATAAGGTGCAACCAGGGACTCCAAATCCAAGCACAAACAAGTGGGTGTCAGTAGAGGGAGGAGAAAGCTCTGAAGATAATGAGCGAAGACAGGAATCACCAGGAGCAGTGCTTGCTGGAGGCAGCTTTTAGCAATTGGCTCAAGACTTGGCAATCAATTTTAACAACCATTCTACCAAGCCTACTGAACCATGTCCAGCTTTAGAGCTGTGGCTGCAGGCTCTGGGCCAAACATACTTCATGAAGATAGATGTGTTCTTCTCAGCATGTAGCCTTTGTTCCAGTAGATGAGGTAGTCTTTTGGTAGGACAGAAGACATAAATGTAGCATGGAACCCCTAGGTTTCTTCAGACAAGTGCAAGCTTCTTCTTACAAAGAGAAAATCAGATGTTTGCTAGAAACTAGCACTATTTTGACTTCTGTATGATTTTCCTAAACTGTCACAACAAGCATTGTGATTATTCAATGGTCAATGTTAGCCTGAAATGAAATAGTACTAGGCAGTCTTAGGTGAAAACTCATTTCTTGTCCCATGCTAAAATGTACCAGTGTTCACAGAACACTAGTAGCATTTATAAGTTTTTGAGTATTGGAGAAGAATAGATAACTGCAATTAAGGATAGGTGAAGAAACATGTTTGGGGTGTGGAGGGAGAGTGGGATCACTCATGTGCAAAGTCACTTGCATGTACATGAAAATGTCTAATGACTTGCTGCGGTAGCAGCTAAAACTGAACTCAGGGCGGGGAAAAAAGCAAGACTGGCAAGTAGACAAAAGTGAAACCCTTGGAAAAGGCAAGAGTGTGGAGGGCGATAAAAAACTAAGTCCTACCTGGGAGAAGAGACAAAAGAATATTTGGCAACAAAACAAAGTCTTCTCCACAGCCCAGGCTGCATTTTAACAGCAGGACTCTGTGTCTCCTGTATTTTGAGATAATTCCAGCAACAGAGAAAACAAGTTTGCAAACTAGTTTCTAGAAGGGTCCTTCAGGAAAACAGTTCAGTACTTTGGAGTAGGCTGAAAGGTGTGATTCAAATAGAAAAAGGAGGTCCATACAGCTTGGGATAACAGGAATAAACCTCAATATTGGTCCTAAATATCAAATGGGACCCATCTCAGATAAGCGATGTATCTTACGGGAAAGAAGGTTTTTATTTTGCAGTTAAATACATAGTACTGACTGCATATGACAGTTGTAAATGTCACTTAGCTTTATTTTGTAACTTCTGAGTGCAGGACATCAAAAACAAAAGCCTTTTAGCCCAGTCTTTCTCTGTATATTTTTCGTATCTGATGGGAAATAGTCTGCCCATACATTTATTACAAGTTACTTCTAGGCCTTTCCAGTCCAGACTGAATACTCTCACAGCACACTCCTGAAGACGCCTCACCTCACGGGGTGCCCTTCTGGGCAGTCAAACTGAGTGTTACCTGATGGGAAGGGGTTGTGCCGCAGGATTAGGATGAGAGGCAATGACAGGGTGCCGGCAGAAAGTCTGGATAACAAAGGATTAATCAAGCAGTTCCAGAAGAATTCATAATCATCGGATGCACAGTGCTGGGGCTTATTCCTCTATTTTTAATGAAAATGAGGTCTCAGGTCCACTACAGAGAGAAGAACAACATCTGTACTAGGAAATTAAATAGGCCGAGGACTGTTATTTGTCCCTAAGGCCATCTGGCATGGCATGACTCACTTCCATACTGCAGTGTTTTGTCACCCCTCCAAAATAGAGAGCGGGGTGGTCCCTAGCCTGTGCTGCCTGAATGGTGCCCAGGAATTATCTGGGAGGGTGTTTGGTGCCAAAAATAGTACCAGAGAGCAAATATAGCTCTGTGGATGATTGGGTGACAGCAGTGGGTCTGTGTCCAGACCTTAGTTAGTCTGCAGACAAAGTAACTGTCAATTAGCCTTACCTTCTCCTTGATTACTACATACACTACCTTCCTTGATAAAATATTTACTGAATAACAACAACAATAATAATAACAACAACCAAAGTAATAAACAGCTATTACCTTAATAATTATCTGGATAATGTCAGGATGTAACTTGAACATGAACTTAGACAAAGCAGGTAACATGACTGTGCTTGGGATATGTAAGCATTCTGACTTGAAGAATTAGAATGTTTTTGAATGATTTACCACCCAGTAGCTCATTTCATGGAGTGATTTTCTTGAGTGCAAGTTAGATTGCTTTTGAAGGACATCAAGCCGGACCGCAAACTTTCCAGTGCCTGCAAACAGGGGTCTAAAAAAATTTTTGTTTTTAATGGCTTCAAACCATTATTATTAAATACAAGCTAAAATTACAGCAATGAGTAAAAACAGTTGAGTTTTTTTGAAAACTGAAGCAGCAAAGATGCAAACATGGAAAAATAGTGTATACACATTGTAAGCACTGTAAATTTGAAAAAAAAAAAAAAGACAAATAGGGTAAACACCATGATTTGAACTTATCATTGACAGTGCAATGCAGACAGCTCCCAGAGCTCTGAACATTACAGGCTACAGCTGTTTGTGGCTGTGGGTTTTCTGTCTGATGACCCTTCAGGAATCTAAAGAGCTGGAAGCAATATTATTGCAGCAGTAAAGTCTAATTTGGTTTGGAAGGATCTGAGGTGGGCACTGTTGTGGTCTGTGCCTTGTGAGAAGGAGCTGTATTTTGGGTCCTTAAGGACCTTGCTTTTCTAGTCTGATGACTCTTTGGAGGACTGAGGATCCAGAGATGAGGCCACTTGAGGCTTCAGGACTGTGCCAAATAAAGGCAAGAGTGGGAGAGAAGCTTCAGTGTAGCCTGTTTTCCGTAAGGGCTGCTTGTCGGTTCAGAATCATATTAATCTCCCTGTCCTTTCCCACTGACTCCTGGGTCATTGCAAGGTTTCTCAGTCAACACCCTGCTCATAGAAAGACCGTTCTCTGCCAGTTCCTGGGCTGCATTTTCACATGTGTAGCTGCAGTTCTGAAAAGTTGTGAGTTCTCCAACCATTTCCTCACCGTAAGATTTTCTAAGACATTTTGATAAGGGAAATGTATCTGAAACTGCTTTGTCAAATCCTGCTCATAGTTCAACATTAACCAAGGGTTTGTTTTTCCCCCAGTTTCTATCACAAATAAACAATTCCATCCTTAAACTATCATCCTCACAATCTCTTATTAGCCTCAGGAGACTGAAGGTACTAAGTCCTTTCCAACCCATGTTCATATGTCTACAAGTCCTGTTGCACTGGACAATCTTTGCATTCCAAAGGTCTTTGCAGTGAGCACAAACTGTTTCAAGTTGCTGGCTTGGTGTTTTCCCTATTGGTTTCTGTCACAGCTGGCAAGCATAGACACCATCTTTATCTTTATGCACAGGAAATGTTGAGGTAGGACGAGGGCAAGACTATTCAGACAAATAGGGAAGCAGGCGCTAGTTGCTCTGGGCAGATAAGTTAGCAACAGCACTGACATATCTGCAGTTATAATTCAGTTATAATACTAGAGGATTTGTCACTGATCCATGGGCTCAGGGAGCAGGGAAAATGATTGCTTAGGAGGTCTAAGGGGAGCAAAGCAAGATATTTTCTGTTGTTAGTCGCCTGCTGTTTTGAGTGACTGGGAAAGTTTAGCCATTTATTCTGGACTGAGGGGAAGAGATATAGTACAGTGTTAACTGAGTTTACATGTCCATTTTCTAGACTTTTCAGGCAAAAGATTTGTGGTGAAATACATGAGGTTTGGAAAGTCTTGCTCAGTCCATTTGCAGTTAATATAACTTGAATACACTGTTGACTGGTATCTGTGGAAAACACAGGTACCAGGAAAACACCTTCCATGGTCTAGCACTAGCAGGCATTACAGGACGTACTTTCAAAGGACCTCCAAGTTACCTTAAAAGCACTGCAGTATATGACCAATGGAATGATTTTAAATGTTCTTCATAAACTCATTTATTCCTAGTTAGTGACATACCCAATGAAGGACACCATTGTAAAATTACCCTTGTTGGATCCAGAGTTTTGGAGGGGGGCAGAGCAATGGAGGCAGAAGATCCTGTAGCAGGAAGAACATGAAGGGTCCAAGCAATGGGTGTGTAGCAGTAGGAGGAGAGTTGTCAAAGCCACTGGGTGAAGCACATCCCCAGCAGAGTGCACAAAAGAAATGTGGGGAGGGTTGTAAGCAGGGTGACAGGGAAGGAATGGAAATAAGTAGAACTGAGACATTTAAGTGTATAGTATAACCAGTGACAAAGTTTCAGATACTGTAGTCAAGCACACACACAGAGGCCATGGTAGGAGTGACAGCTCCCAGCCATACTCCTGTCATTCAGGAGTCTGTAGCTGTTTTGCTGGGAAGTCATGGTGTCAAATCTGGCTTTCTGGACTAATTCCAGCAAGAAACATCTGTGTTTCAACCTACCTGCAGCTAATATTTAACTGTGAATTTTACAGGTATTTGAAATTATAATCAAATATTTACATGTCACAGACATTACGTAATACTTAATGCCCAATAATAAGTGATGAAGATAGCAACAACAGACTGGGATAGTTTAGGTAGTCTATAGTAAGGTAAATCTAGGTAAGCCATAGTGATATAATCTGTCACTAGTCAGATTTTGTCTTGATCTTAGACTATGGCAACTGCCATAGAGATGCTGATGACCATCTTTGCGATGTTGCCAGGGTGCATTCTTGCCAAAATGCCACTTTTTGTTTTTTGGAGAAGGCCATGCCCTGGGAATCTAGGGTAAAATTGCCCAGTGCTATTCTTTACTGGGATTGCAGATCATGCTAGAATCACTCTCAGCACAGCTTTGCTTGAGCTTCAGTTGCTAGTGGAAAATGATAGAAAGACAGAAAGTATGTATGAAAGAAGTACACCTGACAGCTCCAATATTACTTACTTTCACTGCAGAAATCTCTGTAAGGTTTTGTTCAGAATATCAAGGAGGTGTTTTCACTAACGTGAACTTTTCTGAAGAATGACTGGATGCAACAGTCCTTCCTGCTTGATTTGCATATTACGTGATGGATGTCATGTGTCCTTTCTCCCTGTCCTTTAACTGTTTCCCTTGTATGAGACGCCCTCAATATAAGTGCAAGAGACTGGTGTTCAATTAAAAAAAAAAATGCATTTTTTCACTCTAGGCCACAGGCTAACCCATTATAGTGAGTGCTCTCAGTACAAACACGCTATCCAGGTTCTACAAGCTGAGGTTATCCCCTCCTGCCTAGCAGATAGATGCTCTTTAGAAACAGAAACCAAAGGAAAATCTTCATCTTTCTATGCAGTATGTAATGCCTACAACAAAGTGCTCATTTTTTTGGATTGTGCTACTCTCCCTGCCCTGACATTTTCTCATGTCTCTCCTGGAGCACCTTCCGTGGTCAACTCACCATCCATCACTGCCTTTCTTTACCCTTCCAGACATGCAAACATGTCCTTGTGACTGCAGAACTATCCTTTTTGACCTAGCAAGTAGACTATCAAGGATTTCCAGTGAGAGGAGAGGATCAGATTGGCTCATTCCCCATTTTTGCACTGTATGAATTTCCTCTGTTTGCACATGATTAGAAAGGGTAGGTGAACCTTAAAAGAAATTCCTGTGGGCAAGCTGATATCAGAGATTACCATCTGCATGTGGACAAAAGCGTGGTGTCCAAGTCCTAGAAAAGGAGTTCTGGAAACACTATTTCCTTCTAAACATTCCAGGATGTCCTTTGTTCCTCATTGTGGTTTCAAGGGATCTGAATTGTATGAAACTCATTTTTTCTCCTTCACTGCTTACGTCTATACCAGAAGGGGAACCTGATCATCTGCTTATTTTTAATTTTTACATGGTCTCTGCCAGTTCTTCCCAAACAATCCTCAGCCACTATTCAAAACTTAGCAAGGACTGAAGACAATTCTTGGTAGGCGGTTTGAATGTACCTGCCATGTTCTGGAGGCTATGGGAAGTCAATACTATAGACATGACCAGACAGTGCCTCAGAGTCCAAAGATTGTTTTAGCACTGCTGTACAGATATCTGACGTCTAGCAGTGGACCTTACCAGAGCTCTGTTATAAATGAATGTTGTTGTGCACAGCACTGCAAACAGGAACTGCTTCTCTCAGTCCAGTCATCAGGAATGATTTGGCCCACAACAGTCATGTGGGAAACTATGTAGTAGAGTGAAAAACTGAAGCCAGACTTTCCCAGAGATATCCTAGCCAGTGAGCCCCCCCAGAGCTGCGTGGTCCAAGCACTCTTTTCTATCTTCCACTTTCCACCTTTAACCACAGTCTTACCTGATTCTCTGGGTTCTTATCAGGCACCCAAACTTAATTTCGTTCTGGATAAAAAACATGAAGGAGGCAGTGAAATACTAGCATACTACCAAAGCATTATGATATTGCTGAAAGATGATCTATACCATGTTGTGATCCATGACTAGAGTCTTCTAAAGGTCGTTTTATACAAAAAAACAAAACAAACCAAAATGAAAATAATTTAAAAAATTGTCCTATCTAAATATTAATACAATTTTGGAGTTAGATACTAACTTTTGCCCTAGGATAAATTACTTTGTGGTGCAATATGTGACTTGGGCTCTTTAGTGATATCATAATGAAAATAACGGTATTGTCACTGTAGTCCAGGGCATTGCTGAAGATAGTAGGAAATGTTTTAACAGAGAAAGACATCCAAGGAAAAGCTAGGCATGTGCACATGCAGCAAATGTTCAGCAAAATCCATGGAAGCATTTAGAAAACAAAATTAAAAAAAAAACCAAAAACAAAACCAAAAACAAAACAAAACCAAAACCAAAACAAAAACAAAAACAAAAACAAAAACAAAAACAAAAAGCCAAAAAAACCCCAACCAAAACCCTAAGCAAAACCAGGAAGCACCGGAGAACCAAAACATACAGTAGGCTAAGGAAAGAAAAAAAGGAAGTTTTTATTCAGAGCATGTCTTTGCAGTAGCATAGTACATTCTAGAGAGAAGAAAAAAAAAATTAAAAAAAAAAGAAAACCAACCAAGTTTTTCATTGTGATTTTTAATATTGTATTTTACTTCAGAATTTCAAGAAAAAATGTTCAATCGTTTGTGGAATTCTTTGAATTATTACATATATATATGCACGTACACGTATTATTATTAACAAGGAGATAGCCAGAAGTAGCAAATATTGGGAATCCATGAATCCAGGCAATTCCTAGATAAAAGCTATCAGAGGGAACAATATAATAATGTTGTGTATTTTAATAACAAGAAGACTACAGAGAAACTTTTACATTTGAGATGGTCCAGCATGGAGATGTGTGACCACATTCACGAGGACACACAAGGACATGCCAGAGTGCTGCTCTCTGGTGTACAACAGGGGCACAGCAGGAAGAGGGGGATAAGACAGAGCCGGGAGGACATCGGTGTGTACATCCATGCATAGCTGGTTTATTTTTTTCATTTCTGGCCAGAATCCTTTGAAGTTTTCATAACTCTAAAGATATTGCCTTGGAAATAATACGTCTTTTCCAATTTATCCACAGTACAAGGTTGAAGACTAATGATGGAGGAAAACATGCACCCATGAATAAGCCTCCTCTGGAACACTTTCAGGAGGATCCTCTGCTACATCTGCTCCAGACACCATTCTCTCAGAGACTGTGTCCTGGAAGTTTGTTTCACATGAATGTGAAGGCATCAAACATTCCTCATGACAAGGCAAATGGTGAAGGCATTCTGCTTTATTGATGCTTACCTCACAAGGAAACATAACAAAGGTTTTCTGTAACCTAGTACTGCTAAATTTCCACTCATTGCAATGGATTTTGTTCTAGGTTATTCTCACAATATGGTTATTAAGAGAGATGATGATAATAAAGCTGTTGTGACTGTATAAAACATTTTATTATTTATGTCATGCCCGCCATAAGTCTTGGACTATGATACAATGTCTCAGATAGCATACCTCTGTGGGTGTATATACTGCTACCATCCCAACGTACAAATGGGTGTCAGGCCAACCAAGTGGTATCGTAGCTTGTCCACCATCACAGAAGAAGAGGAAAAATCCAAAATAGAAACTTAAGCCAGCTATGTTCATCCTGAATTACACAGAATCAAAAATCACAGAATCACAGAATGGTAAGAGTTAGAAGGGACCTCTGGAGATCATTGAATCCAATCCCCCTGCTAAAGCTGTGTCACCTAAAGCAGGTTGCATTGTGTCACGACCAGGTGAGTTTCCAGAGAAGGAGACTCCATAGCCTCTCTGGGCAGTCTGTTCCAGTGCTCTGTCACCGTCAAAGTAAAGAAGTTTTTCCTTATGTTCAGATGTAACTTTGGTGTTCCAGCTTGTGACTGTTGCCACGTGTCCTGTCACTGGGCATTGCTGAAAAGAGTACAGCTCCATCCTCCTTGAACCCACCCTTTAGATATTTATAGATGTTGATAAGGTCACCTCTCAGGCTAAATAGCCCCAGGTCTCTCAGACTTCCCTTGTAAGAATCATAGAATGGCTAGGGCTGGAAGGGACCTCCGAAGGTCATCTAGTCCAGCCCCCCTGCAGTGAGCAGGGATACCCTCAACTAGACTAGGCTGTACTTTTGCAACTATACTAGTCTGTATTAGTTAAGAATTCTGGATGATCCTGGATGGAGCTTTGCAGGAGGAAACTGGATTTAGCAGACACAGAATGACCACTGATTAAATAAAAAAAAAAAAAAAAAAGCACCAATTTCTTCCACAGTTTCCCCACAACAAGGTAACGTGTAATATTCCCAGTGATGCAGGAGGAAAAAAAAAAGGAACAAAAAAATAGCACAAGGGGCTTTTTAAAAGTTGTTTAAAAAACAAAACAAAACTGTTGTCCCCTGGACACTGGAAGGTCACCACTTTAGTTTACTACATGGCTACTCTGATATCTGATAAAGTGCAAATAACATCAAGGTAGAGAAAGGTGCTCCACAACATAAATATTTTCTCAAGCAGTAACTTTAGATGCAACTAAAAGACTGTTACTTGTATAACTCTTCTGCAGGTTTCTGGAAGCCTGGATAATCTATACTTTTTCATAATATGCCATGTTTCCATAACACAGGGTGCTAAAAAAATAATAATTACAGCTGTGAGTTTTATTTATGTCGTTGGGGGGGTATTAAGACTATGAGTGGGCTGACAAAGAGTGGTAGATGAACTGCTTTTCCAGTATCTGTAAAGTTGGGATATTTGGCACTTGCTAGGGAAGAATATTCCATATTGAGAATTTTAAACTTTCCATAATTCTTACATATATAAATTGAAATTCTGACACCTGCCCTGTAAAGTGCAAGTGTGAGGAAAGGACTCACAGGCATAATCATCTTCCACCCTTATTTTTTGAACATTCATATGACTTTTCCAAATAATTGTTCCTTGAATTTTATACGTTGTTATACCAGGTGGCAAACTGCAGTGGAATAAACTACATAATACCTTGTCATATAATGTGAAAACATACAATATCTAGCGATACATCCAATAAAAGCTACACCTATCACCTCCTGCTTTTCAGTGGGTTGTTTACTAGACTACATAGGCTGGGTTTATGTTTTCTATCTGCAGGCTTCATGGACTCTGTCTTCATTGTGAGCACCAATTTGCAACACTCACTCATGCCAAGACACTTGTGTATGGTTTTATCAAGGGTGACAGTGATTTATTCAAAGAAAAATTTCTGCACACATTTCATGGCGGGTTTGGCAATCCTCTCTTTTCCAAACTTGCCATATCCTCCAAGAGAAAGGAATTAGATTTAAGAGGCTCTGCAGCTGTTTGGCATCTGATATTCAGAGCTTATTATTATTAGCAATCTGTGATCTCTAACCAGTTAAATTGCTCCTTCCTCTAAACATTTTTTACTTTATTTTTTTTTTCACAGGGAATGTAAAACTTTCCTTCTTTAAAGTCCAATGAAGGGAGGTGAAGACATTTATTTTTCAAATGTTAATAAAATGAACTTTATATTATTATTTCAATGACTGATTAAAAATATTATTTATTCCATACGAGTCCTTCTATGCATATTATAGGGTGTTTCATTTGTGATCCAGTTGAGATAGAACAGCTCCATTTCACATAACAGTCCTATAGAAAGAACCCAAATTGTTCACAGAATCCTATATCATATAAGCAGAAGTACCTCTGAGTAATGTATACATTTATGGTTTTCCATTCTGTGGAAAAGAAAAATTTGTGTTTGCAAGGATTCAGGGAAGTCTTGTGGCTTATATTAAGGAGGAGATCAAAATAACTGGTCACAGTGGTCTCATTGCTCTTATACTCCATGAACCTATAATGAGTTACACCTTGCATACAGCCTCTATTCCATTGGCTCCAATGGTAGTGAACATCTGTAAACTCATGGAGGACTTTGCCCAACACTCTTTCTCTCTGTTTACCAAGATGGGCAAGTAAATCTTGCTTATTGAATTACCATAGGTAGGTTCTGAGCAAGCTTCTCTATAGATTTTGTTAATGCAAATCAACTGTTTTGTTCTGGTCATGCAGCGCAAGCCCCATGTGCTAAACTGTGTTGTGCTCAGCACTGTTTATAAGCCAGCAATGTAGTTATGGAATTGAACAGAGGTCAGCAAGCTCAGTTCTCTAAGTAAACATTTGTACAGATCTCCAGCTCTGAAGGTCAGTGTCATTAACTGGGTTATTTGAAATCACATCTCATTCAAACTTTTTTTCTCAATATGGATCTGAAGTAATGTTTCCTTCACCATGTGCTTCCTTTCCTTGGAACATTCTTATGCTGCAGCCGTGAGTTGGTGATGGGGTAATGTACTTAGGCCAACAGTTTTCCTCAATCTGGATTACACATTGGGTGATATTAACTGCTGTAGATAATATTAGTATTTTGCTCTTTAACACATATTTCTTCTGGAAATCCTTCAGGAATGATATTAATGTTACTGAGGTATGAAAAGGCTCCTGAGTGTTGGTGAGCATTCATGTAAGTATTCTGCAGGTGAATAAATATGGCAGACTCTAGGGTTATGAAGCAGTCTCAACTTCTAGTCTCTTGCCACAGCCCCTAGATAGCAATACGGAAAAGACATCAGGTTAAAATAAAGAGTTTCATTAAGAAGACTTTTCAGTTGCATTCACATCATTGTAACACTGAATTCAGTAAGCTTTCACTGTAGACTTTTGGTTTGTTGTATCATGTGCCCAAAACAATGATCATTGTGTTAAAAATTCCCATGGAAAACTGTGCTAAAAAGATTTCTCTATCCTGTTCTTTGGCTTTTTCACTTATTTCCTGGGACACTCTGTTCTGTACAATGCAGAGGTGCTTCCAAGATGAGTCTCACACTCAGAGATACTCTCAGTGCTCCCAGTTTGCCACCAGTGGGTTTTTGGCCAGTTGTCCCAGCCCACAGAACTGTCAGAGTATGCTCAGACCTATTGGCCAGGAACCCAAAGCCATCCCCAAAGCATAAAAATAGTCCTCAAAAATCAGTGATCTTGCCCCTAAAACTGAGGAAAAGTTTCGTGCCATGCTTGTAAGAAGTAATTCTTATTTCCATCAAAAAGATTTCTAGCTAAAACCAATTAGATTATGGCTGCAATAAGGTTTGTATTGACTGCTCAAAGACAGTCTAGCATGACATATTAGCTATGGTCTGGGTATCCAGCAAATTGATTTCTACTACTGGCATATGAGTGTTCATGCGAAAAAATAATCTGAGGTTTTTGTTCTTTCAACTCCTGTGTCTGTCCAAAGCAAGAAATTACATGGACTCCACTTAAAAAGCACCTTGAGATCTGCAAAGTACTAGTGTAACAGCTGGGTGTTATTATTAATCTGTTCAGTTGATGTTTTATGCTATATCCATGGCAATGGTATATCTGAATGACTTCCAAAGGTAAAAATAAACAATGTGGTTATTTAAACATGATTTCTCCCATAAAGGGAGATGTGTATTTCTTTTTAGCTTAGTATTAACAAATGCTAGCAAAACCCAGTTTGGAAGTATATGCAGAACGGAAAGTGCAGGGAAAAAGGTTGAGTTTGGACTGAAAAGTGGTGGTAAGAATTGTATAGTTCCCAGAGAAATAATTTTATGGATCTGATTTATAAATCTTATGTTTTGTAAATGAGTTTCACACACTGAAAGGAGCTGTTAACAATGGTTAATATCTTGATGGGGGGGACTCCATCACATACTATAATCCCAGTATGCAAAAAGAATAAAAAAGAGCTCTATCTTTCATGCATCATTAATAAATGCTTAATATTGTGGGCAAGACACCAGATTTCAAGAACTGAAAGTAATAGGTAGGAAGGTTTGACATTTGACCAAGGACAGCTGCAAATTCTTTTCCTCATGTATTATGAAAAACTGTTAGAAAGATTTACCTCACACTGCAGACCAGTGCTTTGGCAGGTGTCTAACACCACTTTGGAGTATGTTACAGCTATGTGTTTAATCTCTTGTATTATATTGCCTCAGTATCATTTTAAAAGATTCCTGGAAATACTGCTTGAAGAGTCAACTCCACTTACAGATCCATCAGACTTAAAAAAACCAAGTCATGAAGGGCGTAACCCTGTACTTTCCTTGTGGATACACCCTTGTGATGTAACCAATTACTCTAGTCATTGTACTTTCATCTCTTCCTTGTTGTCCATCTTACCCCATAAAAATTTGTGATGCTACAGGCATAGCTCTGCAAAAATCCTTTGAAGGAAAAATGATGAACTAAGCTACAGAGGTTGCTTCTATTGCTATACTATATGCTAAAAGCATTTGCCCAGAGAGTGATTCAAGCCCAAGCAGTGTAGCAGGGACACATTCAGACTGTCCAGAGCAAATTGACCATACCCACATGAAAGAGCACTTGGCCATTAATTTCCTCTGTCCTTGTGTGGTATCTTTGTGGCCTTGAGACTTAATTACTTTATAACTTTTACCAATTTATAGTGTAAAAAATAATTTCTGGGTTGTCCTTACAGCCTACTAGAATAACTTTTACAGCATGAAACAGACATGTATTGTATACCTTGCCAAATGGCACGATAGCATATGAGAGTGCTTGCAGTCTCCAACCAACCTGTTGGGAGAGAGTTAGAGGGCAGTATAGAGAGCAAAGAGATCCAAGCCTGGTGCATCTATCTGTTCTGCCAACTGGGAGCAGTCTGGTAGCAAAATTACCCCAAGAAATAGACCTCATGGATTCTAAGAGATCTAACTAACCCACTCCAGGAGGTCCAGAAGTGAACTGCATTACATTTACACAGAGTAGACTGCCTAGGGACCACGATGGATAAAGGAAGTGGAGACAAAATCATTTGAGACTACAGACATAGTCAGATGAAAAATTGTTTGTACTCATGAGCTGAGCTAAGTTATAAATGTACTTAACAGACTCTATCCTTCAGAAGAGAACACAGAGACAGCACAGACATAGTTCCCTAAAGCAGCCGGTGGAACTATCCGAAAGAGCCCGTGGAAGCACAAAATTTGAACTAAAAGAGAGGATGGTGTAAAAGCACTCACTTCTTTGTTTCTTCTTCTACACAACTGTGACTGCCTTTTTTTCATATTTCTGCTGATGTCTTAAATGTCAAACACCAGGAACTGAGTCTCCATAAACAGTTATTTTGGAAGATGAAATATGTGTGGTCAGTTTTGTCTACGAAAAGTTCTTTTGATGTGTGGCTAAAGCAGGGAGCAGGAATCTGCAGCTGCAAGCAGGAGAGCAGAAAGGGAAGATCCAGATTTTATAGATTTATTTATTTAAATCAAATCATCTACTTCAGAACTGCAGTCAGCTTTGTCAGATGTGCAATTCACATTACATGAATGAAGGCTGAAGTGCTAATTCTTGCTTAGAGTTATTCTACAGCCTATTGTCACTTCTGCCACTTCAGGACACTAGCTTCTCCCAGCTATCATGCTCCAGCAATGAGGTAAATCCAGCTATGTTCATCCAATCCAGGGCAAAATGAAAATCATAGGGATGTCCTTTGTGAAAGATTCAGTCATTGCACATCTTTAGATATAGTACATGTGACACAATACAAAGATTTAATAACAAAGCCTGGGGAAGCCCCATCTCAGAATACCACAGAACACAATGAACACTAATTATTTCATTTAAACACTGAAATAGCTGTAGATCTGCTTGGAAATCTCGTCTCCAAAAACAGGCAGAGCCTCAGTGTGAACTGTCTAACTATTTGGGTATTATAAAGGGTTATCTTTTTTGGGGTTTTACACCCAAGGTTGTCTGGGTTTAGATACCCAAATACAAGAAATAGTTAATAAACATGAAAACAGCATAAGGGATGGACTCAGCTCTGCATGGGACAGCTGAGAGGCAGCTCAGCCTCTTCACCATTTCATTCTGGCTGTTGCTGTTGCCTTTCCACTCTTGTTCAGCTTTGGGACCTCACTCTTTGATGCTGCAGTCTTTGTATCAATTGTGCAGGGAGACCCTACAGAACATTTTTGTTTCTGACATTTGTAGCTTGGGACATACCTGAAAATAAAGCTTTGCAACACTGAGAGCTTGTCAATGCAGCTGAGAGTAACACCCTAATATGCACACCAGCCACAAGTAATCAGTCTAGGGAGCATCTAGTGTGAAGTCAACCAGAAATATACCCATCTATCCAAGAGAATTGGCATAGGCTTTTCTCCTGTGACTAGACATGCATGGACATCACAGAGAACATGGTTCTCATTGGCACAGTGTGTAGCAGTTGAGTAGAGCAGTTTCTCAAACTGTCTCTTACCTGCTGTGCTTTCAGTGCAACATCTAGAAAAGTAGGGTTAAATCATGGCTGAAAGTTCTTGAAGAATGATCAGACATACCAGTAACTTTGGCAAGTTTCTTAGCAGTTCTCAACAACCGGTTAGTGGGTCTCAAATGAGAACAGAAGCCTGTCCTGGAAGCATTCTAATTCACCTCTTGGTACTCCTTTAAGGTCCCTTATTTGACTTTGCCCTGGATGTGGAGTGCCCAGACAGTTAATTATGGATCAAAGGCAATTTAAGGAACCAGCAGCTCCAAGTCATTCAGGCTGTGGTAGCATCCTTGGCATTAGCACACACCATCACACTGAATGTGCCAAAGCAGAAATGGAAGTGTGAGTGAGCTAGTGCTGGAACATGTACACACCTCACCTTGTTAGCCTACAAGTTTGATGCCCAAACACCTCTTGAGATATAGCCTTGATGACTTCTTTGTCAGGTTGCATTAATTTTTTCACAGAGCTCAGTGTGCAGACCATGGGATATGTGTGGCTAGCAGGACAAATCACTCACACAGTGACCTTACCTTCACCACCTTAATTTTTTGACACTAAATAGGTGGACATTCACCTATGTATATATATTATATTCCTAGTGTTTCAAGGAAAGGTTAAATTACTTTATATGCCCTGATAAACTTTCTTTATTCTGACAAATAAGGAAAATGATATTCCACGATGTGTTCTACTTAGCAGGAAGGTCTATGCTCTGCCACTGTGGTTGAATTATACTTGACTAGCAAAAGTGTAAAGCACCAAACTAAACAGCAGTTTCTTCTAAATAATGACACCACAATTAACACAAGTGTTTCTTCATTCCTCTACAATACAGCTGCTTGTGTAGTCCACTTATAATAATGACACCTGATGACTTGCAGGCTAAACACAAAATAGTTACTCCATTGTTTTACATGAAGAAGAGGATAATTATTTTTGGAATTTTTATTAACAGACTGAGAAGCTGCAGTAGATTTTGCTTCCACTGACTCAGATATATTCAAGGCATCAAAAATGGTGGATAAAGGAGCAGTTCGGTTTACATTTTCTTTCCACTCTGCTACTGCACAGAGCTAGAGAGAGCTGAGTCCCACTGTTCCTACAAAGTGATGTTATCCTTACAGCTACTTGTGTCAGCCAAGCCATATGGACCATGCATTTGAAGACTGACCTCTGTTCGAGTTATATTTTCACAAAAATTTAAAAACAACAGGATTGTTTCCTTTTGTTTATCTATTCCCTTGTTCAAATAAAAGAAGTTGAAATAATATGAAACATGTCGAGTTTTGCTATCAGTTGGGCTAACTTACATAGGCATAGAACTATTCTAAGTATTTAGAGCCTTTAATTAGTATGTTTTTATAAACGGACATTTCTAATCTCTTTGGACTTACAAGCAGATGTTTTTGAATTAGAATCATTCTATTTCAAAAGACACCCCTGAGCTTATTATAATATTTAAATAATACATGCCTTTTGATCATGGTATTGTGACATACCTCAGACATCTTCATTGTTTGTGCTATTTCTTCAGATCACCAGTGAAAGATGATATTGTGTTGGCACTGAATCAACTGGTTATGCTGGGTACTGCTCTATGTCATGCAGTGTTTATTAAAATCAACACTATAAACAATTTAAAGCTATTATTATTACACAGGAGGCCTTTAAATTAATTTGGGCTGACAGAAAAACTGCAAACTCTGACCTGCTTCAGCAGTTTTCCTGAGAAAGAAGGAATGATTTTTCAAATATCGTACATGTAAGAAAAGATTTTATGTTTTATATTATCTGTTCCAGAAATTACATTTGACCAAAGAAAGTATTGAACCAGAATAGCAAGTGTGACCAGAAAGAAGCTACCAGGTACTTTTGAAAGGGACTGGCCAGTTCACTTTGTTTTTACTATGTGTAACATATTACACACTATTATAGATGTGAGATTCCTCATCATTGCTGCAGTACAATATTTAATAGAATTATTGGCACAACGGGGCTAAAAAGGAAGGGCCATTTCTGAACTGCCATTTGGATGGCTCCATTTTCCAGGGGAAGCAAATCTATTTTCCAAGGAAGAGAAGAAGGAAACTTTTTTAAAAAGAAAAATGTTTTATGCTTATTAGCTACTGCCTCTTGATATGAGTCAAAATTGTTATGTGATATAAGGATATTTTTTATCTGAAATAAGCTTAACTCTGCCCCAAGTAGTCTGAACCTTAATTCAATAAACATTTAAGTGTTTGGTCAACTTCTGAGGAATTTAGACATGTGTGTTAGTATCCTGCTGAAAAAGGTTGCTGTCGAATTTCTAGATATTTTTTTTCTATCTTGTTTAGCAGCATTGCTAAAGCTGCACGTTTCAGATCTCAAGACTAGAATGGGCAGAATTTAGTCAATTTAGTCAAAAAGAGTGTTTCACTGCAGTAGTCCAGACACCAGCTTGTAAATAGAGCAATGTCTTCTATGATGTGAAGGCACCAGTGGCACCTGGCCTCTGTCACATGTATTCCTGATTGTCAATGTATTTTTCACAAAATGTGCATTTAAGCCTTCAAGGCATATAGGATATTACACTTTCAATTTCTCCTTGATTTTTTAAAATGTAAAAGAAAGGTCTGAATATGCTCCTTTTTTTCTGCTCTAAGAGAAAGAAGGCAACAGAAGACTAGGCAACAGAAGGTCCTAATTTCTTACCAGTGAAAAGAGTGTAGAAAAAGCAAAACATGTTTTGTGCAACATATTTGGCATACACACCCACCCACCCACGTAACTCTACAGGGTGTGGGGTTTTTTGCTGGTTACCTTCAGAGGCTGATTATTGTTATCAAAGAGTTCAGCAGTCATGGCAAATAGATAGGATATTATTTCATTTTTTCCTTGAAATCTCACTGGGTCCTGAACTAACATCAAACTCAGAATGAATTCATAGGGAGTAATGAAAAGCAATTTCGTAATTTATGAACAGAGAGCAGATCCATCCTTGAAGCATATGTACAAACACATGGCCATGCCCCAGTGTAAATTTCAAACAAACAGTACATTTCATAAGAAACAGTCAGTTTGCTCATTTCTAGAGAACTGGCAGCTACTTTGACTTGCTGAAAGATCCAGAAACATAATTTAAGTACTGTATTTAAAGTTAATCTAGCTAACAAAAAACAGGGATAAACTTTCCTAGACTAAAATTGTAAATGAGATGAAAATAAACAATAGAAATAGAACTTTAATGACGTACGGTATTCCCCACTGATGAGGAAGTTAATTTGATGGTTAATGCCTTTGATTTACACATGGGTTCATTTGCTGATTTCCTCCAGTGCAATGGCACTACCTACCCTGTTGGTAGTCAGCAATCAGGAAGGAGGTTGTTTTTAAAAAATTGATCTTACAGAATGAGGAACAAACAAACAAACATAAAAGAAAATCAATGGGATTGACACTTCTGAATCCCCCTCAATGAGAAGAGGAAGGTTTTAAGGAGAAAGGCTGAAACTTGAGAAAGAACTTCTCTAAGGCAGATGGAAGTGAATCTACAACGCACTAAGGGTACACGGTAGCCTGCCTAGGGGGATGCAACATAGGTATATGGGGTCTATCAGTGAAGTACACTCAACCCATTGGAGCAGGACCAGCACAATTTGGAGGACTTGAGGAATAAAGAGGACAGTCACAAATTCCTATGCTTTTTCCAAGCCAGCCCAGCCATGATCTGCCCATTACTATATTCTTCCAGTCATTCTATACAGGCCCTTACAATGCATCCAACAAAGCCGTGACCAAGCCCTTAGCTCTCTCTTGGTGGTGATCAAATCAATATCACAGCAAATAAATTACTGAGTCAACAATGTAAATGGATTTTTCACTTTATTAACTGCCTGGCTATTGACTGTGCCCTACTTTATGCTATTTCAATCATCTCCAGGCAATGAAGCTCCAACGTGCTTAGCTGCTTGGTTTCCCTACCAAAAAAGAAAGTGCAGAGTTTATTAATATCTCTGTGAATTGCATTGGATTTTGGACTGTTTTCCATGCTATATTATTTATTGTGCATAGGGTGAACAGGAACCTACTGGAATGGAGTTCCAGCATTTTAACAGCAGCAGCTGAGGAGAATTTAGGGTTTTTTTACAGATGGTAAAATAAATGTTTTCTTTTTTTTTTTTTTTTTTATTTGAACAAAACAAAGGGAAGATTGAGAGAGAGGAAAAACTAAAAATGAGAAAGAGAAAGACTTTTATTAGAGTCTTATGAAAACAGTTTGCCATGCATATTTTGTTTCAAAATATATTAACCATAGCCTACCAAGATCAGATCAAACTAGAGCATAAAAAGAGTGTATTTGTTTTCTCTGTACTCGGCAGGATTATTCATATTTGTTGTTTCATCAGACATTGTTAACATAATAAATTGCACATGTTACACTAACTGGCCTTTGCCAACATTCCTAAATTAGTCTTCAAAGAAACATCTAAATGATCTTCCACTATAAAGGGAAGAAAATGCTGAATGTACAGTGCATTAAAATAACAGAGTGGCATTATAAATGTGAGCATGTACATTCATTTTTGTTAGCCCAGTCTGCCCATAGACCTTTCATTGACAGGGCTCTGTAGAGCCAACCTAGACCAATGGTGATGTATTTGCCCAGGTAGTCCTTGTTTTAAGTAATCTTACCACTTTGATCAGCTGCAAAAGTGCAAATCTAAAATCAATGGTGGCAGAACAAACTTTAGAGAACAAAGGCTTGACAGATGGGCAGGTGCTGAGAAATATTAGACTGCTTTTGTAATGTTAACCCCTCTTACACAGTGATGAAAGAAACACTGTATGTGTCACTGAAGGTGATGATAATAAAACCTAACGAAAGTAATATTTAATCTCCATTGTATATCTATAACAGGCTTTGCTCTGGCTCAAGCCAAATCATCTAAAATTTCAAATTATTCCTGAATATGGGTGCTTTTTGAGGCAAGCATAGCAATCTACACTCTTTCTATGTATTTCTATGTTTATTTTTATGTTTATTTCTATGTTTAATATTAACATAATTTAATATTAAAGCTGGTTTATAAGTGAGAAGAAATTTAAGGCTCCTCTTCATGTTTACTAGTAGATTTACCTTAGGCGACTGAAGCAGTTATTCTACCTGCCATCCCTTCCACTCTTCCTGAAGAGTTATTGTCCTACAGCAAGGACAGCTGGACAGAGCAGGAATTTGATCCAAAACTACCACAGTTCACAGCTTAGTCTACAGCCAAAACTGGTAACCATCTCTGAATGTGAGAGTCTCATATTCAAAACCTGAATATGCCATGCTCAGCGCTCCTTGCTTCACCAGTACCTATCTCCTGAAGCAGGTGAACATCAGTCGCAGAAACTACCCATGGCTATTTCCTAACCAGACAAATGCATGAATGAAAGCCCTTTATGTTGTCTACAGCCTCCAGTTGACAAGACATTAATGCAAGCTTCATTTCAAAATGCATACCTACAGTGTTGCATAAAAAGTTCAACCTTGGTCTCAAGATCAAATGGTGCAGACTAACATGCCTCTATACTGCTTATTCTTACCTCTCTCTAAGTAGGATGTAGACAGTGTGATTTTACAGCATTAATTGTAGCTATAATCTCTAAGATGTAGAATGGGAACATGGAGAAACATTTCAGGATGCAGAACTTGATGGAATGATGTTGGAAGAATGCATCAGTCAGTCACCAAGTCTTGTCCACCCATCCTGTCTGGAGAAAGCTAACCCCACCTCATGACATGGAGGAAGAAGATAAATTCAAAACACTCAAGGTACAGGATAAAAATAACCCACAGTAGATAACCAATGAGAAAAAGTTACGATTTTTGCTCGTCATTTGGTACTGTTGCCATGAGGTTTGCGCCATTTGAATACACTCCTTTAGTATAATACCTCCAAATAGAATGACTGAATATAAACAAAACAATGACAAATTAAAAGTCCACAATATACATTTGATGCAAATACAAAGTAAGCCAGCTATGCTCAGGCATACAGGATCACAGAATCATTTTGGTTGGAAGAGACCTTTAAGATCATCAAGTCCAACCATTAACACAGAACCACCGAGTCACCACTAAACTGTGTTCCTGAGCACTACATCTATATGTCTTTTAAATACCTTCAGGGACAGTGACTCCACCACTTCCCTGGGCAGCCTGTTCCAATGCTTGACAACCCTTTCTGTGAAGAAATGTTTCCTAATATCCAACCTAAACCTCCCCTGGAGCACCTTGAGGCTGTTTCGTCTTGTCCTATCATTTATTACATGGGTGAAGAGACTGCCCCCCACCTTGCTACAACCTCCTTTCAGGTAGTTGTAGAGAGCTATATGGTCCCCCCTGAGCCTTTTCTCCAGTCTAAACAACCCCAGTTCACTCAGCTGTTCCTCATAAGACTGGTGCTCTAGACCCTTCACCAGATTTGTTGCTCTTCTCTGTACATGCTCTAGAACCTCAATGTCCTTCTTGTTGTAAGGGGCCCAAAACTGAACACAGTATTCAATGTGCAACCTCACAGTCACAGGTACAGCGGGCTGATCCCTTTCCTAGTTCTGCTGGCCACACTAGTCCTGATACAAGCTGGGATGCTTTTAGCCTTCTTTGGACACCTGGGCACACTGCTAGCTCATATCCATCTGTGTGCTGACCCACACCCCCAGGTCCTTTTCCACCAGGCAGCTTTGCATTCACTCCTCCTCAAGCCTGTAGCACTGAATGGGGTTGTTGTGACCCAAGGGCAGGGCTTAGCACTTGGCCTTGTGGAACCTCATACCATCAGCCTCAGCTCATCAATCCAGCCTGTCCAGATCAGTCTGTAGAGCATCCTATCCTCAAGCAGATCAACACTCCAGCCCATCTTGGTGTCATTTGCAAACTTACAGAGGGTGCCCTTGATCCCCTCATCCAGATCATTGATAAAGGTACTGAAGACAACAGGCCCCAGTACTGAGTCCTGGGGACACCACTTGTGACCAGCAGCCTACTAGTTTTAACACCACAAGTCTTTGGGACCAGCCATCTAGCTAGTTTTCAATCCATTGAAGCATATGCCCATTCAGGCCATGAGCAGCCAGTTTCTCCAGGATAATGCTGGGGGAGAATATACGAAAGGAGTTTACTAATGAAAATGGACTTAGGTGTACACTGAAAACATTTTGTTGCACACCTGATCTTAACCTCCCATAAGGAAGAAAAGAGATTTAACAGGTTTTTCCATTCCATACATCAGTAGAACTGTATCTTTCCAAGCTGTACTGGGAGCTCTGAAGTTGGGTACTAACACCACTAAAGTGAAATCCTTTCGCTGGTTTCAAGTGGTTTTTAATTTTTCAGATTGGAAGGGAAAACACCACACTCATTCTGTCTAAGGTTTAGGGACATAGGCACAGACTGTCCTCCTCATTCAGTGCTCCTCATGACCTTTTCTGGGAGGAAGGAGGTGAGAGCAAAGCCTGTCAATCAGCAAAACGTCTACTTCATGAAGACACAGGCTAGTCTTGGGACCAGCAAATGTAAGATCTGTTGATTATTTCTTGTGTTGCTGTATTATGGGAAGCACATTAATAAGAGAGTCAAAATCAGTGTTTGAATTTTGAAAACTCAGGATAGTAGGATTTATTTCATGCTCAATTCCTACTGTAAAAGAAAGAATTAATTAAAAGTCTGATTATCATATCCATTGCAATAATACTTTTACAAGACATACTTCTGTGATTTAGCTGCATGAGTGCCACAGATAGGAGTCTTCTTCATAAGAGTAGGAGTCATCGCACTTTTCACCTAAGTCTTGTTGTGAAAAGTTAAACTGGGGCTCTTAATTGTCCAAGTATCCTTTATCACCAGTGGTGAGGTGGGGAGAGGCAAATCCTGTCAGGCAGATAATCTTCAAAAATAGACATCTAAGAGAAATGGGGTGAATGAAAATCATGAGATGCTTGTCTCTAACTTGACAATGTCTTTGTCTAACCAAGGTGATCTGTTGAGCCCACATATCTGACTCCTAGGTTCTTAAAACAGTTAAAAGAAACATGGGGGGGGGTAATACTTTCAGTGAAGCTAAAAATATCAGTGATGCTTTGAGCACAACTTGGAACTCTTAGACTACACTACTGAATGAAAAAAAAATACCAGGAAATATTGCTAGGCATTAGTACCTGAACATCTGTACCATGGGATGATTATTTTTGTCCCTGGAATGATTTTGTTCTCTGCCAGCATTTTCTGATGTGATTCCAAAACACTGCCAAAGTGTCAGGAATTGCCAGTAAGCATTCCCAAAAAGTGGTTTGGATACAGACACCCTGTTGTGGAAGATAAACAGCGTTCAAGAGTACAGATGCAGACTGTGATATTCCATCTGGCCTCGGTGCCCCAGGCACATTTAAATTAGTAATTGCCTTAGAGCAATGGAGGGAAAGCATTGAGAAGTACTGGGATTGCCTATAAATGGACATATGTTGGAGTATTACATCCAGTTCTTGTTTCCTTATTTCACAGTAGAGGTAAAATACTGGATGGGATGTGGAGGAGAGCCACAGACATTATCGGAAACCTTGGAAAGGGGCCTTACAGTAAGAGATTAAAGGAGTTCAGTCTGTTGAGTTTAATAAAAACATCTAGCAATGATTTCAGTGATTACAATGTGTGAGTATCACCACAGGGAGAAAATACTGCGCAGTAACAGCAGCACTCTCATCTCACAAAAAAAAAAGGCATAATGAGAGGTGATAGCTGGAAGCGAAAGCCAGACAAATTCAGGCAAGAACCAAACCACACATTTTTAAAAGTGAGGGTGATAACCATTGGACTGCACTGCCAAAGGAAGTCATGGATTCTCCAACTACTGATGGCTTCAGATCTAGACTGAACGTCTTTCTAGAAGATAAGCCTTAGCCAAACACAAATTGCTGGACTTGACATAAGGCTAACTGGGTTAAATTAAATGGCTTGTGTCATTCAGGAAGTCGGACTAAATAATCTAAGGACCTTTTCTGGCTTTAAAAAAATCTATGGATCTATAAAGTGCAACTGTGTAACTGTGAGTTCTAGTCCAAGAATAACACGTTTTGATAAAATAAGATTTCCATAGTCCACTGCTACATTGGTGGATAGAATTCCAAGAGATCAGACTATAACTATGAAACTCAAAATGAATAAAGCATGATGACATGGTGATATTAATAACAGTTCTGATTCTCCATGTGTTTACAGGGTCAGTCAATAGAAATTGCAGTGAAGTCAGTGAAATTTTAGTGCTTTAAAATTAGTAAGAGAAAGTATGCTTCAGTTTTCCAGAATAGTCTCTGAATGTCATGGAAGTAAATTGAAAAATCACATCTATTCTGTTAACACTTGAGGGAGGAAGGGGGCATTTTCTGGCTGTGCTTATTCCACTCAACTAAGGAGTGAGAGGGTGCCAGCCCAGGCACTGAAATTCAATCATCTGCACTGTTTAATACTTAAGGCAGTTCTTGGCACAGTTTTGGCTTTGGCCAACTAACGCTTTTTGAATCAACTCTGCATCATTCAGGAGTCGACATGGGCCAAGGACACTCCTAGCAAGCAGTTTGAATATACCTGTGTCTCTTCTGGGGGAGAACAGAATATGGAAACATGAACATTGCTCCACTATCGCATTCAACCTGTGGTTCAGGAAACAGGACCTGGCATTAAATGCTTAGCAATACATATGCAGCCAGTGAGTTCCTGCTCTGCAGGAAAAGAGCTAAGCTCTCAATTTCTTCCTTATCTCTGCTACAAAATTATCTACACTTTATATATTTTAATTTCACATATGAACTATATTTATCTACCTCTGGAGAAAGTCACCTTTAAAACTGTTCAACTTCCTTAAAATCAAAAAGTGATCTTCCAAGAAGGACAACTGCAAATTGAACCATAGCATTATGATGATGGATTGATGAAGATACAACCTTTTGAAGTGATATATCAAGGCCAGACCTAATTAGAAAACAGTGTGACTACAAATAAGGCACAGTCAATATTTAAATTTTAGATGTCTAGATCTCAGAGTGGAATTTGAAGCCAAATAAGAGACCTATTATGCACACAGGGTTAGGCACTGTGGAAAAATCACTTCAAAACCACACACATTGTGAAGGGAGCCATTATATCATCTTTGAGCATAAAAGAGCATCAGAATATTGATCCTTTCCTATAATTTAAATACAAGGATATAAGTGAATAACTCCATCTACTCATAGCTTGACATTTGCTCCTCAAGGCATAATACTCTAGCTATTTTCCTTCCTAAAATAACCACTCCAGGCTCTTTCTTTCATATTACAGCAAGAAGAGGCAGGCAACATTAATGTAATAATGAAGAGGCTAGATCTTTTGCCTGATAAATGGGAATATCCCAATCTGGAGACAATTTTGGCTCAGCTGAGGAACTAGGATAATTCCTTCACCACAAAGCTACCAGTTACCGCATATGTCTGTCCTGCTGAAGCAGCCTTACTTCACAGCAGGAATGCAAGTTTCTTGAGGTCGGGAAGGAATCTTACAGGAGAAAACACAGTTATGACCAGAGCAAGGATACCAATCTAGGGATGAATGTCCAATGCTCTACTCCTATCTTAGCTACATGTAAGTATTGAATTCAATGCCCTACAAGCCCAAGTAGAACTGGAGTGAATGAAACTATTAAGGGAATTAATAGGAAACATCAGTCTCACTCTGGGTAAGGAAAATGCTTAATGAAGGTAAAGGCATGATGAATTTGGCATATTCCTTTCCATGATACTGTTCTAATTTTAAACAGCC
Organism: Actenoides lindsayi; assembly: GCA_025331215.1. Lineage (NCBI taxonomy): Eukaryota > Metazoa > Chordata > Aves > Coraciiformes > Alcedinidae > Actenoides > Actenoides lindsayi. Next base: position 25,051 of record WTSP01024646.1, on the reverse strand, counting down.
TATTGTACTGTGCTGTTGATAGCCTTGTGTGAGCCATCTAAGGTTCAGCCAACTCAGCTGCATGATCAGTAAAGAGACAATGCTACCACACACAGGGTTATTTGGATTAGTGAATACCATACGCGAGTACATCATCTGCCAGATGGCATCGGAAGAAAGCTGCAACTCTCTCACTTTCATTTCCACAGCAGCAAACAATGTTCCGTGTTTAAAATAAACTCTTCCAGATGAGTAAAAGATAAACTTCGTGGTGCTTTTTCTTGGTCTTCTCTTTGACTTCAGCTTTTCTTAAAAAAACCCCAACACAAACCCAGAAAAAACCCCACCTACTCGGACTGGTTACATCAATAAAAAATCCCAGTTTAGACCACCACAGTACAAAGCTGTCCCTCTAGGCAGCATCAAAATTCCATGCTATTTACTGAACAAAAGGCAAAAATGAAATGTAATATTTTCACTCATCAACCCCTGTCAACAGAACCCTTAAAAATGAACACCTACCACATTAAGCCATTTCCTGTCATTTTATGTGTTTTCCACAGTAAAGAACTGTGCCACTTTGTTGAAATATGGCTGTTTTCACATTTTCTGCAGTTTTAACCCTCTGAGATAGAGGTTCAGGTTGTCTCTCTTGCATCTACAGGCAACAGTTCATTATCTCTTACTTTGTTCTGCTGTTCCAGGCTCCCAGTCTTAGCTGTGTTTCTGATACGATTAGTTCATATCACCTGGCTACTATGTAAAATGAGAAATTATGATTTTTTACATTTCCATGTGCAGCAAAATTTCATGGACAAATGCCTCCATAAGACAGACTTACATTTTTTTCCGTATCTGCAGAGATGCATCTGAGACACATTTAGGCCTCCAAAAATTTGCAGGAGAGTGGATAGAATATAAGGCAAATGATGCTTTGGTCTCTTCCTCCTCCCCAGTATTTTCAAAGCCAGATGAAGTGTCAAGCAACTAGAACTACCAATGACTTCAACTGGACCAGTAGAATTTTGGCCCTTCAGAAAAGCAAATCAGTTGTACTGAAGCACTTTTTAATCATCTGCTATGTTTTATCTATGGGCTACATCCAAGCCTCCAGGGCAGGCTGAAGTCTAAAAATACCAGTCCATATACACCAGAGAAGGTGTTCTTGTCTGTGAATGAGTATATAAGATGATATCAAACCTACTTGTTGCAGTGCATGCAGGTTCTGGGCCTCCAGACATGTCACTTGTCTTTCTGTAGATGCTGTTCATAACCACTTTCTTGAAGAATCTACACAGACCCTAACATTGCTTGTTCCAAGGGCAGATGGGATTTGGAGAGTGGATGGTCATGCAGTGACTTAGGAGGACCCAGGACACTGACCTAGTCTTGGGGAAGGTTGCAACAGGTTGCAACTGAAATAACATTACTCATCACCAAACCGTAGCCCTGGTGAAAAAACTAAAAACATCCCAATAACTGCAGAGATGGGCTGGCATTTCTTTGGGGAAAAAACACATGCATTTCTGGAGAATGTTGTAGAATATATGACATATACACAACACCACTACCATCACCACCACCCCACCCCCATAATTTGTGAAGTATTTTTTTTTTAAATGCCACACATAAACAGAAGTGCATAAAGCCTCATTTATTAAGCTTAAAAGAATCATCATTCAACTGGCTGTAAGAGTCCTGCTGCCCAAACCTAAAGCCGGAAGATCAGGATCAGCAAAACCATGCAGATGTCTGACTCAAATGCTTTTAGTGGGATGATGATTTCAGACTGCTTGCTTTGGCCATGAAGCAGATGGCAAGAAATGCTCAGTACCTTGCTAAAGCAAATATTATAGATTTCAAGCATGTGACACACTCCTGAATCTTTCATGGCAAATAAACTATTGATTCCTTCCCTATTCAGATTAAATAAGTTGTTTTCATATTACCTGAAACAAAGTGATCGTTTGTAAATGTGGAAAGATAGGGCTATCAGCCTTGCTAGGTGGTCAGTGAGCCACCCTTCCCCCAAAAACCAATTAGGAAAACACTCCTTTCTCCGTGTTACATAGGACATCTGGAATTAATTAAATATTAAAATTAATTTCTCTGATCTGAATCCAGTTACGACAGGTGTGAGGCTGCTAGTGGTAGCTAAAGCGGTATGTAAAAAGTCTAGAGGGAGGTCGTCATTTACTGTTATGAGAAATAGCAGCACCATTCTGGGACAGATCAAAAATAGTAATTCAGCTGTGAGGGCCTCCTGGACCGTTTTGCAAGTCAATTACTCTCCAAGTGATTAGTTTGGAAAAAGTTATGTGAAAAAGGGAACAGGCCCCCCATTTTAAAATTATTTGTATGACTCTTGCAAGTTGTTTATTTTCTTTATAGCCTTAGGTGAAAAGAAATTAAGTGTGCTTGAAGTGGGAATTATCCACATTTTTAAGCAAAAGCATAATCACACTGCACAGTCACAGGGCTCAGGCTTTGAAGCCTGTGAAGCGTTCACTTAGCAGGAAGCTTAGGCAAACCAGGCAACTGCTGAAGAAAGAGAGGAGAGTTTAAATACTTCTGTTTTTATTGCATCATGGAAAAACTGATCATTTATCTCATTAAGATGGAGAATTTTTACTGGAGAACCCCTGCTGGGTTTATAAGCTTGCCTGCCATGTTGACTGTAGTAACTGAAAGAGCAGTGTTGTCCCTTTGCCTGGGGATAGATGGTGGCCTTTGTGGCAAGGTAAGGAAGGTAAATTGGTGACAGATTTAGAATTTTGGGGTTTTTTTTAATGTATGTAAGTCTTCCTTGACTTAAACACATAGGGCATATAAAATAAATAGGTGCAACTTGCAGTGAACCTCAGTTCTAATAGCTACATGTATGCAGAGAGAACTGGCTTATAACTAGGGCCTGCGACTGAGAATTAAAAGAAATAAATTTAAAAAACAAAGAAATTATTTCATTCTTAACCTTTTGGTCTGTCCATGAGGGAAGTTGGTTAGAGTGGCAATTTCAAAAGCACCATAGCCAAAGATGAACAAACTACTCTGAAGCAGTTAAAAAATGTTCACCTTAAGACACATGAAGCCTGTTTTGCTAAAATATTACCCAGAGAGGTTTCCTCGCCTTGGCTGTGCCTGTGTGTTGTCCGGCTGCAAAAGCAGACTGTGGGTATGTCTACCTGGATGCAACTTTAAGTAACTGAGCTCAAGTCCAACAGATCTGCAGCCAAGCCCAATGTCTCATCACATACCAAAGCAGTACTGGTGGCAGGTGACACTCCTGTGCTAACAACCTGCTCTCCTTTCCCCTCAGCTCCTTGGTAGATCATTGACAGCTCTTTCTGTCCATCTTTTAAAATGAAGGATCAAACTGCCCCTTCACACGTGCCTGAACAACACACACACTCTCACATACTGCTTTTAAAATAACCCTTTTAGAGTACAGTTAGTCTGCTCTGTGATCATTGAGAAATGGGGCCAGTTGGAAGCATTTCCACTTGTTGCTGAGACTTGCCAAGGCTCCAGAGGGGAAAGTCTGCAAACAAAGTTAATCGCTGCTGCGACCCCCCACCTCTCAGCTATGGCAGGGCAGTTCCCTGTGAAAAGCCTAAGGGCGGGGGCTATGTTCTCAGGAGTCACTGTGCACTGTGCATGTCCCAGACAGATTTTAATCCGCAGGGCACACGCAAAGCGTGCTGGCCCAACACTCCTGGTGGATCCAAAATCAAATGCTCAAATTCTAACAGCTTATGTAAGACAGCTGAAGGTACATTTTGGCTTTAGAAAAGAGTTGCCTCATAACATTTACATTTATCACAGACCTCAGTGAGATCTTAAACTCAAAACTCAAACGTGATCAGTGTCTGTTCCCGCCAATGCTGCATTTCCATGGGCATTACTTGCTAGCCCTGGTCACGGTCTGCCTCTTTCACCTTTGTTTTTACAAAGTTCTGTTCTTCGTAGGAAATAAGTTTAATTTGAGGGTGGTAGTGTTCATATGGTGGTGGTGGTGTGTCAGTGATGTGCCCTGGTTTTGACTGCACACTCTTAATACAAGTTTTTTATGCAATAGTAATATACAGAGCTTGACACATCTTTCTGGAGGCCCTGTTATAGTGGGGTGAAGTGTGAAGGTGCTGATCTCTTCTTGGAACATCCTCTATCAGCTCTAAGAGGATACATTCATCAGACAATCCTCAAATCATGCACGTGTATCTGAGCTCCAGTAGAGCAGAAAGGAGCAGAGTTGAGTAGAGCAGAGCAGAAGTAGAGTAGAGTAGAGTAGAGTAGAGTAGAGTAGAGTAGAGTAGAGTAGAGTAGAGTAGAGTAGAGTAGATACTTCCTTAGCCCAAGTGCTTGGTTCTAACCTAGTCTGAGTCAGTATTACTGCTTGTTGAAATAAGGGCTCTTCTTTGGCTTTGCATTTATATTTGTCCAGGAGTGTGTTGACTTATGAGGTCTCCAGTTCCTAGATGCTACTAGAATAACAAAGGCATCACATAAACAAACATTAACAACAGTCTCAAGAGAGTAATCAAAGCTTTCTGGCCCACAGAGGTTAGATTACACTCAGTGTCAAAAGTGTCAAATGTTACTTATTTCAGATGCTGAAAACAGATTACCTTTTGGTAAGTTCCTAACAAACCAACCTTTCAAATTGTTTTCAGGCAATATTCCATTAAGACAATCATGTGATTGCTCTCCTACTCTGGGATAAGGGCTGTAATTTAGTTATGACTGCAGGAATGTAATCACTTTCTGACAATGGCTCTTATTTCTACGACATTTCAAAAGAAAATAAAAACAAGGACCTGACAGACCTATGAAGCATTACATATTATGCAGCCATACTACATGACTGGGAGTTCTTATTCTGCATCTCTTATTTCAGTACAAACCCACCTTTGCTGTTTTGAAGGCAAGTGCACATCCTATGTTGGTCATTCAGTCTGAAAAATTAATATACTCCTCTGCTCTTCAGCTAGTTTCAGTGCAGTTCTTTACTATAGTATTTTCAGTCTAGCCCTCTTCTCCATTCTCCACCTTTACATCCAAGGCTTTCCTTGCAAGAGGTACATGCATGTTTCAGCAGTGAAACAGTAGAGTTCCTTTAGTACTGCCACACCAGTACTGGAAAACACAAATCCCAAGTTTGGCTCACCTTCTTTGTATCAACCCACTGAGATGCTCATGTTAATGAACTTTTAATTCTTTATCTGGTTGTGTCAAGGGTGCTGTGTGCAGCTATTTAGAAGTACTTAGAATGAAAATGTGAAATGCAATACTAAAGATCAAAGCAGAATCTCCTCTGTTACATGCCTTCCTCTGGCATTAGAGAACTTTATTCAACGCTCACAATATGCTTTGACAATGTGCCCATCTCTACACCTCGCCTTACAGTGAGCAATGTAAAGCTCAACATGTTACAAGATTTTAAAAACCTGCTCCATTTCATAGTTTGTCTTCTGATTTTTTGGAATGTCACTTCCATGCCGATCTAAGTCACTCTCCTAGAGTACAACCTTGCTGGTGAAGGGTAAGGCTAGATCAGGTCCACTTCACTGTGTAAAAGTTAAAATATGTGGAGTCTGAAAAAATGATCAGAATCTCAAAAAATTCGGTTGGTTGCTACCTAAAGTGCAGAACTTTGATGAATTTATAAGTAGGTAAGAAGATTTACTGAATACATATTTATTACTGATACTTCTTCCCTTGAGTAATATTAAGATAGATCACTCTAAATCGTTCTTCCACATTTATTCTATTTATCTGAACTGCTACAACATTTTATTACAGTAGAGCAAAACAAAAAGTCATAAAAGTCAATATGAACCCATCAGTCATACAAATTAAAAAAAGAATACATCGGCACAGCTTCACATAATATCCACGTATTTATTTGGAGCCAATTTTATTTCTACCAGCTGTACATGACAGACGCCCAAAACCAATACAGATGAATCTTCTAGTTTGAAACAAGGCTACTGCGTCAAGACTGCTGGTTTCTGATAGAACTTCCACACTGAAAGAATGAATGCTAAGCCTTTTTAAAAAATATTTTTATTAAAGAATATTCACTAAGCTGTACGAGACAGACTTACCTAATCTCATTACTGAGTTAAAAGTGCTATCAGTCAAGCCAAACACACATTAGAAAACATACTCTCTTCAGTTTAATCTGGTGAGGTCTTGTGAACTTAGTATGCACAAAACTCGTGACATGCAAAGCCCCATAAAGACCATAATACATTCATCAACTAAGTTTTTAATGAAACCTAAGGGATCTTCATATCAAAAAATAGCAAGTTCAGCACACATGTAAATAAAAATACAGTTTGCACAACCAAGTGTATATACTCACTGAATAGCAGTGACATCACTCTATAAAGTTGACTTTGTGCTTCACAGCTAAACTGTATATGGCTCAACAGTTTTGTTCACTGAACTATAGGGCTGACAACAAGTCCTTGAATGGCACTCAGGGGCCTAAATGATTACAGTGTAAGATACCAGTGAAACAGCTTATTCCATTTTTCATTGTGATGGCTTAAAAAAGACAATAATTTTATTAGTAGTAGGATCTATTTTCAGAAGCTTTTTACAGAAGTGTTTCACCATCAGTACCCTGCATTGTCCAGCTCGATTACAAGTAGTGGAACATAACAAATACATATACATATGTTGCAGAACAGTTTTGCTTAAGTTTTATTTGTAAAACATGAGTTTCCAAACAGATTTAACCAGAAATTCTATTCACACCCTCAAATTGCCATTTCAGACTTTTTTGAATGCCTATGTCTATTAAATATTCTCCTTTATTTCAAAACAGATCCAGCATAAATCACTCCTCTATTTAATACTGAGCAAAGTAATCTGTATTCCCACAGCATTTAAAGTGAGAATTAGACTGTTGCTAGTATGTGTTGCATATCTATCCACATTCTATTTTGCAGACACTCCCTGGCACTTACTTCAATAAGCCAACCATCACTTCACTGATATCCCACAACTTTCTTGCAACCAAATCATCCATGGCTTTGGGCAGGAGTTCCTCCTCTTTGCAGTCCCCAAAATATTTTCCTGACACACCTTCAACATCAGGAGAAGATGCCAAATAAATAGAAGTCTGGGCTCCTTCCAGAGGTGTTTTGAAGAAAGCCCATGACACCAAGTTGAACAGAGGCTTTGCCAGCAAAGGAATATTCACATATCTGCCTAGATTTGTTCTGACAATCCCTGGATGAAGTGAATTGACGGTGACTCCTGTACCTTCTAACCGACGGGCCAGCTCCCTTGCAAACAGTATGTTAGCCAGTTTACTCCGACTATAACAAAAGCTTTTATTGTAACTTATTTCACTGTTCAAGTCTTCAAAGTTGATCTCTCCATACTTGTAAAGCTTTGAAGATACTACCACAATCCTGCTCGGAGCAGAATTTTTGAGGAGGCCCAGAAGAAGGTTGGTGAGCAAGAAGTGACCCAAGTGGTTTACACCAAATTGCATCTCAAAACCATCCTCTGTCTTCATGTATGGACACTGGAATATCCCTGCATTATTTATCAGAACATCCAGCCTTGGCTCTTCCTTTAAATAGGAAAGAAAAAAATCATTCAGTTTTATAATTGCCATACAAAACATTCTACTATGCTTAGTATTTCTCATTGGTCTATGTCAGAAATAATTATATTCCCAGTTTTCAGAACTGTAACTTCCTGATACTCTCTTAAAGCACTGTTGAAAAAAACCTCATAAATTGAACAACCACTGAACTGAGTACTTGACCCCAGCAGGATGCAGGTACACGAGGGTAGGTCTGTATCTACTTTTAATGCAGACAGAGAATACAATCATCTGCTTCTCCAGGAGCAGCTTTTTCTATAGCAATTCAGTGATTATTTACCTTTGCAATGTGTTCCGTTTTCCTCTAAAATGTAACCTGTCTATCGCACTGCAAAAGAAGACACCTCAGTCGTAGGCAAGGGCTCTACTGTTCAAAAGACGTGCAAACATGGAACAAAAAGAGTAAGCTCACAGAACTAACCTAATGGATGAATATGTCAAATTGTAGATCTATCATCTCACTGAAGAAATGTCATGCGAAACTTTGCAAAATGATGTTCTCTCAATTTTAATCTCACTTTAAAACCACTGCACTTCTTTGTGCTGTTTGGTAACAACTACAGAGCAGAATTCATTATAGAAAAGCAAGTCATGATCCTAAATTGAGCAGGCTTCATACAACAATTTAAGTTTAATAGGTGTACTCAAGAACTTAGGTTTGTCCACAGAACTGTGGCTTAAAATTTTTGTGACATGCTCAGGACATGCTATTTGATGGATCAGTATTCTGGTGCAAGTCAGGAGAACACAAAGACTCAAAGGAGGTATGTTACATAGTACAGAATCAGGAAATATAATTAACAAAGAGAATGGTATGGGTAATTTAAATATGTGCATAAACATATCATGCACTTCATGCTTCAATGTCCACTCAAAACTTAAGGGCTCTCCAATTTACCCAAAACAGTAACATTTTCCAAAAACAGGGATTAAAATAAACTGCCTAAATATGCTCTGAATTCATCACTTTCACCTACCTCTGACAAAAGATTGTGAATATACCACAGAAAATCTATGCTTGCGTGAATCACAAGCAATAGTATTTCAAGAAAAAGAAATACAAGTTTTCTTTGCTGCTAATTCTTTAAACCCAATGCATGGACTGTAAGGCAAACTGAGATCATTTTGGGACATTGTGATGATAAAAATAGAGAACCTCAAAATTAATTTAATATTATTTGTCTTTTATTTGACTGCCATTAGCAACAAAGATACAAAGAAAGCAAAACCCAAATCTCCACTCAGAATTCAGTTAATGATGCTGGCATCTGATCACACAAAACATCAAGTACTTCAACCTCAGACTGATTTCTGTGGGATTTGAAGTTGCTCAGCATTTCGCATAATTGGGTCCCTCAGGCATGATCCACAGAGCATCAAACTCACCCCTCCTCACTCAAAGGGACATAATGGTTACTATTGTAAACAAGGACAGGACTGAAGGAGTACTGACTGTAGACCCACTCACTGAAGTGGTACTTTTTTCTTCTTTAGAAAGAAACATTGCTTTAGAAACTTTCTGTAGAATCTGACTGGAGGATTTATTTTGCAAGACTTAACACTTCAAGAAGCAAGAATCCTATTTGTGCTATTTTTTGAGATTCCTATGTTGAATAATCTAGAGTAATGTGATCAGTGCCAATCAGGCAGTTATGACCAAATGAAACAGCACAAAACATTCTTTTGACAGGCAATGCTATTCCTTGTAGCTTCAGAGCTCACTTCCAATTTTTCATGGAGCCCTCCAACATTTCTTTTAGTTTCACAAAGAAGTGAAAGATGTAATCCCTTGCAGTTCTGGAAAGGAAAAATCCCACAAAATGAGTAAGGGAGTGGGAGCGCATTGATTCCCCATCCAGTTCCAATTCAAACAAAACACACACAAAAACCCATCCAAATAAATGGCTACAAAAACAAGTCACGGGTTAGAGAAGATAACATGAATGTGGGCAGAAGAGCTCTTGAAAGTCCTACTTGAACTCATATCCCTTGTCATTGAGCTACTTTTGGAATTATTGAAAATGAAAGTTAGAACATCAGTATCAGCAGCACTGTGCAGATACATGCGCCCCTCTCCTTGACGCGTTTCTCACTTAAAAGTCACTTATACTGGCTTTACCAATAAAGAGAGGCTAATAAGTTTACAGTTGGGAATATTTTGTACTATAAAAGATAGAATTTTTAAAAGTTAGGCAGCATGTTTCTTTTCTGGTGTTTATTCTGTATATCACTTTGTATAAGCATATTTTCCCAGAACACTGAAGCAAGATGAGACCTCATCACTGGATTCATATGTATGAATGTACGTACCTACACAGAGCTCCACTAGAGAACTTAAAACTTGGCTTCTTCTAGACATACGAGTTTTAGAAAAGCTATTTAATGCAATAAAGTCCTTCTCACAACAGCATCTGAGCATCTTTCAAATACTTAACAAGGAGTTTTCTGAGCAGCAGCAGAACTTAGGAAGCCTGGCTTCCCATGACTTTGTGTCTCATGGCTAGAGTAGCTATGCATGGTTAGATGATAGTCTCAACTGACACTTTTCATGTGAACGGAATAATGCCTCCAATGGTACCTCCCTTTGCTCTCTGGTGTCTAATAATGCAGATGAACTCATCTAGTGACATTTCTGTCAGACGAATCAAATTGATCTCCCTGTTCTCCTTAAACTCGGGTTTTCAGGAAATCTGCAGAAACTTTATATATTGAAAAATGTCTATCTACTAAACTCAACTAGTACTGGCCATGAAATTTAAAATGGGAAGAGTGGGAACAGTCTGGGGAGGTGGCAGAAGGATGGCTGGAGCTGTGAGCAATGCCCTCGTGAACTTTTATTTCCTTGGAGGCAAGGCTGGGAGGTAACGCTAACTTAAAATAACAAAGGCAGGTTACTGTAGAGTCGAAAAGAGGGAAAGGAAGACAATTTCTACAGAAACAAATGTTTCCTTTTCAGAATTAAAAGGTACTAGAAGAGCTTGTACTATTATACTAGCATAAAACAGCGTGAAATTTATGCTTTGAGATGCTAATTTAAAATGATGGTCAATTTACTTATGTCCTCTAAACCCTGCGGTGAACTCACCACCACCCCGCACCCCCATCCCGGTCTGCCAGCGGGAGGAAGACGACCTGTAACACGCAGCCCCGAGGACGCCGCCACCACCACCGCGCTGTTAGCGTCCAGCTCTCCCTGGGCGACCGGGGCCTCTGCCGCGGGCTAATGCTGCCCCGCAGCTGCCGGTATTCCCTGCGGAGCCGGCAGGCCCGGCAGGCCCGACGGGCCCCGCTCCCCGCCGCCGTCCCAGCCGTACCTGGAGGACGCGGTGGCAGAAGGCGCGGACGGAACGGAGCGAGGCCAAGTCCAGCTCCCGGACCACCAGCTCGCCGCCGCCCTCGGCCTCCGGCCGCTCGCCCAGCTCGGCCCTGATCTCGCGGGCCGCCCGCTCGGCCCGCGCCCGATCGCGGCAGCCCATGATGACGCGGGCCTGCATCCGCAGCAGCTCGGCCGCCGCCGCCCGGCCCAGCCCGCTGTTGGCCCCAGTGATGATCACCGTCTTGCCCCGCATTGAGGCCGCGGCCGCGGTCCCGGTCCCGGTCCCGGCCCGGGCCGCGTCCCGCAGCCAGCGCCAAGCGGCCAGGAGAAACCCCCCGCCCAGCGCCAGCGCCGTCGCCGTCGCCGCCACGGCGGCCATTCCGCTGCGCCGACCGGCGCTCCGCCCGATGCAGTCGCCCCCTCCCCGCCGCCGGGTGCGTTAGCATTGGCCGGGCGCGCCGCTGGGTATTGTGGGGATTGTAGTCTGCCCGCGCCCGCGGGGGCTGCGGCGCCAGCGCCAGAGGCGCCCGCGAGGCTGTCCGCGGAACGGGAGCTTAGTGAGCGCGCGGGCCGATCGGAACGTCCGTCCATCGGCAACTCGGTGGCCGTCCCGGCTCCGCGGTGGTCCCGAGGGTGACCCAAAGCCAAGTGCGGGCCGTGGTCGGAGCTATCTGCGCAAGGCTGCAGCTTGCTTCCCGGCCTCTAAACCGCAGAGCAGTGGGACATGCCGGCGGTAGCGCGTCCCTCCGTCTGTCCCACGGCTGCCTCGCTGGTTTCAGTGTCCACACTGGTAAATTAAATATACCCGGGACTGGTGTTCGGTACTGCAGCAAACCGGCACAGAACAGCGCGATTGAAGATTCCGGGAAGATACTGTTGCGGAGTCGCGAGGTTCAGACTGGACTCTCACTTAACCTTCCTGTCAGAGAGAAATCCAGGTGCAGCTGGAACCAGTGTTAGCCTCCAGCTTTGAAGAAGAATTCAGACCCTTGGTTGTACCAAGAGTTGGTTTTGTTCAGCTCAAGCTGGGAGAGATTGTTTCCCTGTGCCTTTTAAGGCCTTACAATCCATTACACGAAGTGTGTGCGTGCCTGTCCATGCGACACGCACAGAATTTCTGTCCAATTACCTTGTTTAACGGTCACTCTTCCTCTATGGTGACTGGAGTAGCATCTTTCAAGCTTTACCTACTCATGTAGTTTCACTATCCTCTCATCTCATCTGCCCCTGGATCTTCTCTCTTTTCTGTTTGCTTCGGATGGAATGGTTTCTCTCTTTGAAGGTCTTTTCCTTGAATTATAGGTTTGGTCCAATTTATCTCATTGTGCAAGACTCCCAGCACTTCTCCATTTCAACTAAGCTGAAGCTAAGTTGTGGTTTGCGTCCTAAGGCCTCAGCACTCCAGTCACTCATGCTCAGCAAAGCAAACAAAGTTTCAACTCCACCTAATTTTAAGTGATTACACAATTAATTCTAATATTCTATAAGTAAACTATTATAATCCCCAACGAATAGCCTCTTAAACTCCAGAACATCCAAGCTGGTTCTTGGTTTTCATCCTATGCTGACATCTGAAAGGTGGATGGGTATTGTCTATGAGAGAGCCAGCCCGAAACAAAACCAGGGGCTGTTCTAACAACTTTAGAATTAGCGGACAATGACAACAAAGTAATGACAGAGATAGTCAAGTTTTCCCAGTTGAGAGATGGTCAAAGAGCGTTTCCCAACAGTGTGCTAGCAGAGATTTTACCAAAATGTTGTATTGTCAGTCTCACAGAGGTGACTCCATTATAGGGAAAATAATTATGGGCACCTATAAATTACATTACCAGTCTTTGAGTGTCATGGCAGATCAAATTCTTCTGCAAAAGCCGTGCTCAATTCTGTCTGCTTTGGCTCTTTAGGTTGAGACACAGAGGCTGGCACACTAGATGAGGTGGTGCCAGGGAAAGCTCCCAGCACAAGAATGCAACAACTCTGCTGTTACACTGCCTGCGGCAGAGTTTTGGCCCAAGGCTGGGAGCTGGTTGGGGCTCTCCTACAGCTTGTGACCTCCTGCTAGGCAGTTTGGAAGCAGCCATTGTGTTCTGGAGAAGTAACATACATGTGGAACTTTCCATGCAAGCTGGCCTTTGAGCTGATGAAATGTTCTGGGGAAGTTTAGAGTACGGATGTAAGTGGAGTGAGAGACTACGTCAGAGTGGCGTGTTGAGACCTACCCCCATACGACCTTCAAGATCAAATTTCTTTCTTAGGTATTTCAGCAGGTTCTATTGCTCTGAATCAATTTGGATTGAGTGTTTGAGCATAACAGAGGTGTTACTACATGGCCAAGCTTGTCTGGATAACCTACCTGCATGTTGCAAGCAGAAGTGATAGGTTGTAGGAGTATGGCAGTGTTACAAAAGTCATACATGTCTGCTCTGATAGCTAATCTGGAGTCTAAACATACCAGTGAGCTTGCTTCTAGGACTAACTTCAGTGGAGTAGTATTAGATTAGAGGTAGCCTGTTTGAGGTAACCAAATTTAGAGGACTTCGGGATTGAGGGGCTCTGTTCCACCCCATAGTGGTAGAAGGGAGGATGCCTGCAGAACATATGTGTACGTCCACTCACTCACCTCACAAGCACACTTATATTCACTGGTCTCTTAAACATTAGAATGCACCGTAAGTCCATCCAGTATCTATTCCCAGAGACCCAGGCACCAGCTCTGACACTGTGTTTTTCCAGATGCTGGTCTCTTCCTGTTGTCCAGTTTGAAATGTGATAGTGAGTCACATATGCACATAATGTGGATCCCTCAAATATATGGTTTGTCTAGTAGCTTGCACCCAGACAGGACCTCTCGAGTTGTTGGCACTGAGACCCTTGGACTCCTCAGACCTACCAACTTAGTTTTGAATCCTTAACCCAAACCCTGTTTTCAGCCACCATCATCATGTCTCTAGATCCTACCTTTACTAATCCCAGACCTGGGCAAACCCACCCAAGGCAAGATGAACCCATCCAGGGAATCATTGAGGTTCAGTCACTCAAAATCCTTTTCATCCTAGCCCTGGGTGAGTTGCTAGTAGATATGTACAGAGAGACCATTAAAAGTTAACTGAATTTTGACCAAGAGCAATGTAAATTAAAAAAAGGTGTTTCACACACGCACACACACACACACACACACACACACAAAAGCAGTAATACAGTTCAGTGTAGATTTAGGAACAAGATCGAGACAATGAGGATAGAATGACATGGATTAATACAACTTCAGGACCAGGACAGGGGGCCAGTGTGTAGATGAGTCGGGTCCAGGGAGACAACAGTCTGTAGGTCAGGGCAGGAACAAACTTGTCTGATAATGAGCATTGAATTAAGACCTAGTATATTTGGGGAAATGAGTAAGAAACCCAAGAGGAAACCCATGAACCTTTTGTCCGGTTTCTTGTGGCTGGTCTGGATGTGATAACCTTGCAATAGTAACTTCCCCTTAACTGTCACGTGTAGATGCTACTCATAATCTGTTCACAATGCTGCAGCTTGTTCTGAGGGTGACTTCAAGTCATGTTATAGCTGAAGAAACATACCAGATTTCTCTGGAATTATCCATATCATCCTTCTTCAGACTGTCTCTCACACTTTTTAGGCAGTTTAAGGACTGTATAGATACCACATATATACATTGGATTCACTAAGATAATTCTGTCTTTGTCTTCAGCACAGAAAACTTCTCTTTTCATTTTTGTCTCTTTGCTCTACTCTGAGACTTAGGGCTACACCAAAGGGTATTTTAATCAGGCCACACCATTGCATATGCTTGTGACACAGATGGCTTGTGGCATCCTTAACTTAAGAGCCGTAACCAGTTTGAGGTGTTCTTCCATATGCTCTGCTCATAGTAAATCCTATCTTTGGAAGGTGTTGGGGACATGCCCACTTCCGCTGGCTAGTGACCAAGGACCATAAGAAAGGGACAGTGGTTGCCAGTGAGTGGTTGCCAAAACAAGAGAACCAGGAAATGCCCTGTTGATGAAACAGATTTATCCTGTAAGAAATCCTCGTGGTGCAGGGTAAACAATCTGCTCTTCGGCATCTGGCAGTGGGGACTCTGGCAGTCATCTCTGATATACCTGCTACTTCAGAAGACTATGAATGTGTTGGACAGGGCACTGCCTCAAGGATCGTCCCTGAGTGAGTCAGTGGTTAACCCAGCCTTCAGTTCAAGGACATTATGCATAGGCAATCACAGCTGATAGTGATCAGAAGCTGCTCATCTAGGCAGGGATGAAATATGTGTTCAGATGTTGTTGGACGCAGATGCTACTGAGCAGGCTAACTGAAAGTTTTCTCTTAAGATACTGACCTGCTTCACTGCTTTCTCTACCCAGCTGTTGCACTCGAGGAGATGGTGTGTTGTTTAGCAATAGTGCATGCCAGTGCAGGTGACAGGATCCAGCAGAGGAGCCCAGTGGGGGCATCTGAGGAACTTCCTCAGCATGTAGAAGCCCTCTAATTCCTGAATCCTTAGAACAAATCACAGTTCAGGAACACAGGAGGACACATGTTGGAACACATGCAATTATGACCATCTCCAAATCTTCATTCAAATATTTTGTTTCCTACAGATGGTTGTTTCACTATGCGTGACATGCTAGCCTTGAAACTGAAAGAATGTCTTGGACATGCAAAGGAACTGGGAAACATGGGTTTATTATGTCTTGGTAGCTAGTGGGAAGTATCCAAAACAGTCTGACAATATGTTCTGTAAAAAAATGAAATAAAGTCAGCTCACCTTCAGGATCTGATTTCCAACATTTTTACACATGAGGACTGGTAGCAGTAGGAGACATTCCTGTTTGTCTTACCTGGACCCTTCACTGTGATGTGATGTGGAAACCTGGAAGCTAATGGAACGAGGACTGGCTTTGCCTGACAAAGTTCTGTTTCTGCACAGAATTCAATCTGTGTTACCATTAATCCTCTTCCAGGTTTTGGCTTGAATGACAGTTTCCTTTTCATGAGTTTATATTCCAGTGTTATAAACGGGCTGATTGAAAGGACAGTGCAGAACCGTAGACTTTTCTCTATTCCTCTACTGAAAAAAACGTTTTCTGTTGTGACTGGCTTAGGGTTATAAGGTGCCAGGGCATGAACATAAGAAGCAAGCCACTTTTGTTGGTTTTGTTGTTGTTGTTGTTTGTTTTGTGGACTGGAATGGTATTAAGAAACAATTTTGGTCTATGTCTACAAAAACAGAAAACCCTTTCCCTCAGCTCCCATCCCATTTCAGAGAGTTTTCTTGAAAATTATTTTGGTCTACTAGCCAAGCTGTGCCTTGGACCATTAGACCATAATTGTAACTGGCAGAGACTACTTGGCGAGCCTGAGTCTCCCCAAACATCCAGATTAATCTGTAAGGCACCTGCATGAGCAAATGAAGCTCCACTCAATGTGCAGCCAGCTGGATATGCAGAGAAGCAGTCATCAAGCCTGGGACAGTTGCCCGATGATTAAAATACAGTGTATAATCTGAAGAAATATCTAAGGGCATTTTGCTCAACTAAGGAGAAGTGATTGTAGACCTTAACATTAACTTCTGGACTTTAATGTCAATTTGAATACTATGACTAAGAATGTAAATTCTATTATGTAAATCTAGTATGTGAACTCTATTTCTTTTCAAGCATGCCTTAGTGCTGTTGAGAATGACACTGTAAGGGGTAGTCCTCCAGTACCATATTTGTACAGATAAAAAAAGATGTGAGAACTGGAAGCTCCTAACTATGTACTGGCCAGTAGGCTTCATTTTTGCTGTAGGCGGATGGTTGGTTGGAAATAGAGGAGATCATAATAGACCAGATGATGCAGTTTCCAATTTATTCACTGCTTTACATGCTTACTTTGTCAAGCATGAGACATTCACCTCTGGAGTCCCACAGGGATCGAAGTCCCATTAGCCTTTTTCAGCATCAAGACTGAATTGCTATGTCAAGTGACAGTCAAGTGCCAGCAATCTATGCACAGCATATAACCTTTATGTTTTCCTGCACCCAACCTCTGCAGCAAAAACAATGCATGGATGAAGAATGGCTAATCCACGTTCTGCTTCCACAAGGCAGGACCAGTGTTCCTGAAATTTGCAGCCATGCTTTCGCAGTGAAGGTACACACACAATTTATATCCAACAGCTACAGAATATTTTTGGATTCTTTGCTGATTCTGAGCTCTCACATAAAAAACATCTGCTAATAACATTTTTTATAATCTCTGTTTGGCGGGGTAACTCTATCCCATCCTGGCAGACAATGACCAGGCCTCAGTTATTCACGTCTTCCTCACCTCCTGGCTGGGCTGGGATATGTGATACGTTTTAGGCACAAAGCCTTTAGCACTTGTGAAGTTCCAAGTACACTAGAACTCTGCAGTGTATCTCATTGACAACACATGCTGGTGTGAATACATAAAAACCTTTCTAATGGTCTCTATCTGAGTTTCATGTACGATCAAAGCTTTTGCCTTTGTTTTCAAAGAACTTCGTGACTTGGACACAGAACATCTAAAACATTGCCTATGTTTCTGGGAGGGAAACCACAATTAATGCCATGAAGCTTTCTGCAATAACAGGACAGTTCATCCGGACAGAAGAGACCAAACTTTCTCAGAGGCTAACATGAGATTCTGGAATGAATTCCCCCAGGAACCACAGATCATTACAAGCCTTCACCAGCTTCTACTCCCACTACGAAGAACATTCTTTTGGTTTTGTCTCTTCTGGTATAAATACACAGCAACAATAAAAATAAAACAGGACACTTGTTTCACTAGGGAGAGAAAGAGAACAAACACCACCTGACAGATGTTAGTTGTGTCATTTGGAAGGCACTCATATACATGGATGATACTGAGATAAAGGAACTTAGAATAAAAGAGGTAAAATAAACCTATGGTGTAAATTTACATGAACTCATGGCACAACAAGCACCTGTTCCCTCAAAACTCGTGAGGTTGCCAAACTGAGTTCACTCAGACCACAGAACAGCTGTAAATCCTAAGTGAATCTAATTAAGAAACAAGAAGTTCCATCATCAGCATTACTTGGGGTAGATTCTCCGCTGTTACGAAGGTCTTTGTCCCAGTCAAGATACTCTTGGCATCTCTGACTTCTGCCCAGCTCTGTAAAATCTGTTGGGTCTTGAGACTTCTAGCATTTTTTCAAGTTTGGCTGAAAGCAGTCACTTCTGGGTCTACATATCCAAATGGGGCAAGAGACACAGAGAGGCTGATTACACGAACTTTGCATAGGAAATTATGCTAAAACGTCTACATAGAAAAATGACAGTGTTCTGTAAAGCCAGCTTTATTAGGATAGGAAAACATTATCGAAAAATAAAGGGTTCCTGTAAACACAAGATCAAGTAAGCTAACATTTCACTGAAAAATTACGCCTTATGATAAAAGACCTACTGAACACATACGTAACAAGCAGACCATCAAGAGGCAAACACATGTAAACAGTGCTTTTGATAATTTCAGAAATAACCATCAAGGATCAGCATTGTAGCATGACTTTTGTTATAAATAACCCATCAACAGTTTTTTAGAAAAAATATAACTGTTCTCTCTGTCTCTCAAAATATATCTCAAGCTATAAAACCAGTACAAATATTTTCCTAATATCAAAACCACAGTGTTAGATCCAGACAAGTAAAAAACCTAAACTGCTTAAGAATGCTAATAAAAAACTCTGCTAAAAACTTACCAATGTTAAAAATATTTCCTTTAAAAAGTGCTCTAGAAAGAACTTCAATCTTTAAAGACAGTGCTTACAAAATACAAAAGTAGAGGTTTTCAGACATAACTATTGGTATATTAGAGGCTGGCTGAGTTGAGGACCTTATCATTAATGGTGCCATCCAGTCATGCAGATTTGTGGTACTTCTGAGCAACGCCATAAGGAACATGAGCAGCTATGGTGCCTAATTTCTGTGCTCCTTCGACATGAAACATCTGGTCATCAAAGAAAATGTGAGGGCGGATTTTCACCAGAATTGGTCCTTTAGGAGCTCCTGCTAGGAAAAGAGCCTCATCGATCTCCAGACCCCAGCTACGAAGAGTCTTCAGCACTCTGGCTCCAGAGCTTGCTGCACTTCTGGCTGTGACCAGGAAGGTCCTTATGGGACAATTTAATCGTTCATTTTTTGCATAGAACTTCTTCTGGAGTTTCCCTAGGTCTTCCAGAAAACCTTTCAAAGGACCCTGAGTATGAAATACAAGAAGTATATTTAGTATTTGTCCACAGCTCTCAAAACCATTCTTTTGCTTTCTTCCAGATTGCCAGATACATAGATGATTCCTTCCCTAATGCTGTGCTACTCAGCAAATTCTCTATGTAATGTGTCCAAATGGGCCTGAGCCCTCACTAGGAATTGGGAAAAAGTTAAAACCATAATCCTACATGGTATGATCAGTAGGAAACTGATTCTCACTAGGGCTTAAACATCTCTTACAAAAATAAAGTGATAACTATAGTATTTAACATTAATAAAATGTTATATAGAAACACTTAATTCTTCTTGTTATGAATCATGAGTTGCTTTTTTTTTTCCTGTGCAAAGACCAGTAAGAGACCTAATTACATAGACATTACTGAACTCTTTCCAGATCCATGGTAATTTTAGAATTACAATCCGATTAAAAGAAGTAAATGAAAATTTGGGTCAAACTGCAATCTACTGCCCTGTCCAGTACTTTTTATAAAACAAGTTTTTAATTTTGAATTTATATCATTTTTAACAACAGCAGAACTGTTTTCTCAGTTTAAGCTAATTACATAGTTCTGCTTGGATATAAGCACAGATATTACCCTCCTTCGATAATCAGAATATTCCAGTGTTTGAAATTAACATTACCTACACAAGCTAATAAAAAAAATAAAATCAAGGAAATCAATAGTAGCCTTTCCTTTTTCTAATGATACAATTAAAATACAACTATAAGTCACTGCTTTATCTATGCAGTTCTCTTAGTGAAGTGTGAGACATGGCAAAAGGACTACAATGGTGGGTTTTTTAATGTCAAATATGCATTTTAAAGATTATCTTTGAAAAAGGAAATAAATAGGGCAAACAGCTTCTACAAAGAATACATACACACTGGGGAAGCTGGAGAAATACAGCAGCATGTTAACAGATGCTTTGAAAACTCCCTGATTCAAAGACGGACAAACCTGTGCAAGAGGCTTATTTTCATTCAGCTGTTCATGTTCAAAAAATCTGTCTAATCCTTGCTCTTTGACGATCTGTTCTGACTCATCAGAAAAGAGGACTGCATCCCCATCGAATGCCACCCTCAACTGTGTATCTGAATAAGGAACATCTTTGTTGGCAGTGAACATCGTAGCTGATGCAATGCCTGAAAATGGATCAGAGAACCTCAGTTAGCATGTCCTGCAAAGCTGTTCAATAAACAGTCAGTAGTTGGGTTCCAACAAATTATTTGTGGTGACCTTTATATGCAGTGAGCAGAAGCGATCAGCAAAGCTAATTTCTCGTGGCTGTTCTGTAACATGTATGTAACCTGTCCCATTGACATAACTTCTTTTACATACTTCCTTCCACTTCCACATAAAAGAATATACAAACACAGTCCACAAAGTGTGCTGCAAATGAGACCAAGCAGGAAATTCCAAGGAGACCACCGAAACAAATTATTTGCTATTTTTTAACTCCTTACAAAACACAGAAGTTAGTTTTAATAAGTAATATCAAAGAACACTTCTAATGAAACAGAAGTTGAACAGAGGCAAGTAGGTGTGTATGGGAGTTCATTTCTTGTAGCATAGGAGAAGACAGAGAGGTATGACAAACGTAATGTCTGATTAAGTTGTCAGTATCAGCAGGCTAAAGGGTAAAAGACGCACAATACAAAGAAATAACCTGATCTTATTTGACTGAATAAAAATAATTGATGTTTGCCCTATACCAGTTGTGACTTTCTACAGCTGATGAAGCAGCAACACTTTCTGTGAAAGACCCACAAATACATTAATTTTTTAACATGCTCCATGGAGAGGTAACAAAAGAATGTAAATTCAAACCTGCTTCTATTGCTTCTTGCACTTTTTCAGAGTCTGCTGAGAGGTACAAGTTGGTAAGATACGCAGTGAGGTAACCAATAGGGCTTTTTCCTCCCGTCATACAGAAACGTTCTATTGTTAAGCCTAAAGTAAGAACAGCACAAGGTGTGACTCTGCCTTGATGCTACAAACCTGTAAAAGGAACTTGTGAGAAGGTACAAGAGCCTACAGGCGGCAGTTAACTTAAAAAAAATGAAAAATATGTTCATTGTAATTTCAACAAGCTGGACAACTTAAACTGACTACGATCTTTGGTAAGCCTTTCCTCCTTGTGAATTTAAAAAAAATAAACCTCTCTAAGACAGCAGAATAACTGCTGTGAAGGTACAAAGTGTGTAAGTAAACATGAAAAAGTTTAAGGACTTCTCAGAAATTAAGATTCACATCTGACAAGTTAAATCTAGAGCACTGGACCAAATTCTGCTCAATGCTACCTCACTTATGCTGATGCCTCAAAATAAATATAATCCTCTGAGGAATGGGTGTCAGTGTCAAAGAAGCAGCTTTTACCAGGACCAGAACAGGAAAAATAAAATTAATTCATTTGATTATGTAACAGCAAGCAGTCATACAAGGTAGTATTTATTTTACTTACCGTAGTGATTGATGCTGTTTATCAGTCTGACTCCCACTTGGGCATGGTTATTAGTCATCAGGACAATATCAAATCGTTCTTCATCATCTGGGTACAGTTCAAGAAGCCGGGCATTGACATGCTCCAGTGCCTGCAGGTTAAAAATGTTTAAGTCAATAGACAAGTGGAATTGTTTCTTAATCACTGTGGTTTTAGTGATAGGACTGCCTTGAAGGAGAATGTGAAATAGCTGATAGCTTAACTTGCTGAACTTGTTTCGTTTCTTTCTGCTCTGCCCTCCCAGCAGCCATTTGACTGGGTTCATTTGAAAGGAAGCAAATAAGTTTCATTTGCTGAGTTACAGAACTTAACTTTATTATAGAAATCTTTTTTTCTCAGACACCATAATCATCTAGAATAGCATTACCACAATCCCTATTAATCTTTTTTTTTTTCTTGTCAATTTTGAAACTTGGACTTTCTTGTCCACTTGAAATTTTTCTTGTGAAGTCAAGAAGTGTGAAGGAATTTATACATGCAACTACCTGTTGTGAGTTTAAGCCACATATTTACACAAAGATCTGCTGGCACAGTTCAGGTGATCACGTGTCAAAGACTGTCCTTTCGTAATGAGTACAAAATCATATCCTGTCAAACATGATTACCTTGGCGCTATCTACTCACCGTACTGAAGGAGACAGATGTTGATACATTTGAGACCTCTTTAAAGATAATGGGCCAATGTGTTATATCCACAGTTTGGCATTCGCATTTCCTTGACCTTTCATCTGCTCGTCTCTCTCTATATCCATCTGTTCTCTCATCTTACTTACAATCTTATCCCTTTGGAGTAAGACTTGCTTTCTGCTCTACGTTTATACACAGGCCTCTGCTTTGGGATCTTGGCCCTTAAATGGAATTCCTTGGGATTACAGCAATAAAGTCAACAATGAATCATCAAATGAATACAAGATGGGTTGATTTTCATTAAGGTGCTTTAAAAAGTCAGGCCAGTTGTTAAGAATTAAAACAGACTTTGTAATGTAATTCTGAGAATCTCACTTTAAAAAGCATAGCTATGTCATGAGGGACAGTGCTTAGGAAAACTTAAGTGAGAGCCTGGTATAAGGCCTAGGAAAAACTCTTACTATGTGGTAATAACTCATTTCTACTGCTAATACTCTACGACCCTGGTAATTTCTTAAACTGTTAGACAATAAGGGGGAGTGGAGGAGTGGATGTCAGTTTTTGTCCAGTTGCTTGTATACTATGCAGCCCAAGGAGACCCTGAGACTCTGGCCTGTGACTAAGATTTTTATAGGTTACAAGCATGAGACACAATACTTTTAAATTAGTATCTTAAAGATTTCAATAAAAGAATCCAAACAAAAAATATATTGTTTCTTTTTGCCTTCTTTGTCTCCAAGTAGAAAGTATCACCCAACAAATACACAGTTCTCTAGCCTAATGATTCAGGGGATTAAAAAATTTATGAATCTCTTAAAAAGTATAAAGAATTCAAATGCAAACAGCATATTGGAAGGGAATAGAAGGTGCATTTAGCTGGGCACAGCTAATAGCTCTGGTTTTCAATGTGTGAGAAGTTAAACAGTCAAATCTTGCTTATATTTTAAGTGAATTTGACACTGAAGTCTAACAAATCTCTTTAAAACTGACTATGCCTGCAGGGCTGCTATCTCTAGCTGCTACAGATAGGAAAAGATGCAGTAAATTTCACTAGTCAGACCAGCCTCACTTTCTCCAAAATGAATGATTTTATGACCGTGCTTTTAGGTTAAAAACACCTCTGAAATGATTGTGCTATTAATGCTATTAACAGCTATCTGCTATATTAACCGCAACACGGGCACTGACATAAGTAATTTTTCCACTCTGTATTTCCAAAGCATTCAACATGGAAAATGTTTTAAATTCCTGAGATTTAACTGCAATAATGAAAATCTACTTTTAAAAACTGAAGTGTTGTGCCACAACTCTGCTGTCAGCAAGTATGGCTACTAATTACAATTTAATACATTTTCTAAAATTGCTGTGGTAGCGTTTATCAAACAAGTCTCAATATATATAAAATGAACACTGTAGATGGAATTTTTTCAAGTCAGTCTCACTAAAAAAAAAGTGTTCCTCAGAATCATACATATTTTTAGGTTTTCTTTTTGTTTTTTGTTTTTTTGTAATTTCACTTGTTTTCTGTGCTGGAGGCTGTTTACCTCAGCTGGTTCTCTGATCTTGTGCAATGAAAGCAAAATACTCCATTTCACCACTGCTTAAACCCTGACTCCCAACTAGGGGCTCTATTTCTTTTGCTGGTCCTCAAGAACAATTGCCAGGGAGACAGTGAAAGCGAGGAGAGATTAAAGCTAACAAAACAAAAAGGAAAAGTAATTAAAAAAAAAAAAAAAAGAAGGAAATTTCTGAATAAAGTACTTTGTGTAATATTGAATCAATGCTGTCTTTAAATACAGTATCCCTATTATAAGTGAGACATATAAAGGGAATGGGGAACTAAGATGTTTTGATGTGGGGTTTTTTGGAGGGGGAAGAGGTTGCAAGAATGTGGGGGCCCATCTTAACTGAAAATAATGTGAAAAGGGAAAGAGCTGGGGGAGCCCCGTGTCCAGCAGAAAATTCAGCTGGCTTCTTACCCACACCGCAGGTGTGCAGTAGAGAGCCGGGGGGTACAAACCGCGATGCTGAGGGGGACACCGGTGCTGGTGACGCGAGCAGTACGTGATCTGCCGCAGGCGTTCAGCATTAGTGCCGGCGGGAGAGGATGGGAGGGGAGAGGACAGGACGGGACAGGGCAGGACAGGAGAGGATGGGAGGACCACGAATCTCAGAGAGATGCGGAAGTGATGCCGGGCTCCTTAGCCGAGGGGAGCTCCCGGTCTGGGAGAACAAGTCCCTAAACCGTTTCCCCAGGACAGGATTATCTCCGCCCAAGAAGGCTTGGGACTCCTCCCCTTCGCGAAATTTGGCCTTGCAGCATCCTCCGAGCCCTACCCCAACCCCCCTGCAAGGCCAGTCCTCCCCGGGTCGGGTACCTTGACGAAGTAGAAAGCCGGCCCGGGTTTGAGGGTGACGTTCTCGTTGTTCTGCTGGTACTCCACGTACTTCTCCACTCCTTGCTCTTCGTAGATCCGCCGTTCCTCCACCAGGTCGAAGAGTGCTCGGGAGGAGACGGCTACCGTGATGGCGTTCTGGGGCTTGGGCTGCAGAGCGAGCGGAGGGTAAGGGCTGCCAGCAGCCCCCAGCCCTCAGCCTCCGGACCCCCCCACCCCGACCCGGCCGCCCGCACTCACCGGCCGAGGTCTCTTGGAAACCAGGTTGTCGTAGAAAGCCTTGGCCGCCGCCCAGTCCTGCTCGGCCTCCTGCAGCCGGACGTCCTCGGTGTCGCTGTGCTGGGGC
>WTSP01024645.1:6513-19183 GCA_025331215.1 Actenoides lindsayi | reverse complement strand
GACCCCAGGATTCAAGGTGCAGCCTCCCCAGTGCCCAGTACAGAGGGACGATCCCTGCCCTAGTCCTGCTGGCCACACCGGTGCTGACAGAAGCCAGGATGCTGGTGGCCTTCTTGGCCACCTGGGCACACGCTGGCTCATCTTCAGACAGCTTCAGAATTCCCTAAAGATCACATCTTTCTCTGTGGTGGCTTTAGATGTCTCAGCTCAAAAGTGTTTGTGGCTCTGACAGTGATGGTGAAAGGCAGCTTCTGTGCTTTACCTGTGATGCTCTCAGTTTGAGGTGGATCTGTTCCAAAATGAGTCTGCCTGCCAGACTCCCCTGGATCGGCAGTACCATGAGGAGATCCGGAAACTGGAGAAGGCTGGAGGCCGGAAGAACTATCGCATCTTCACCTACACCGATCATGACCGATTCACCAACCTGGAGGAGGTACCAGCTCTTAGTTACACATAATCTATACAGCAGTGTCTGTCAATACCACCAGGCCTACTGCAGAGGGAGCATTCATCAGTTCTTGGCCATGCAGAAGCGAGATAGAGAATCAAAGAATGGTTTGAGTTGGAAGGGACCTTAGAGATCACCTAGTTCCAACTCCCCTGCCGTGGGCACCTACCACTAGATCAGGTTGCTCAAAGCTCCATCCAGTGAATGGCAGGAGGAAATACTTGAATTGCCAGCAACTGAGGCTGAAGATATGTTGGGCTATCAATAAAGATTAAATAAAGTCAACTGAACAGAGGCAGAATGTCCTGTATGCAGGAGAACATACAGCTGCTGCAAAGCACCTTCACCTGGTGCCTCAGACCTGGGATGAGATCTCCCTGTTTCAGAACAGTGGTTGGGGCAGGTGCTTGCCTTTGCAGTGTCGCTCAGTAGGTGCCTTGCTGGGTGGAGTTTAGCTGCACTTTGCCATAAGAACAGCGAATTAAATCTACAGTCTTTTAGCAGTTTGTGCTTCCATGTGGCTGTGTACATACCTGTTCTCCTCCCAGAGTGGAGCTGTGTTTGGGAAAGATGTCCCGTTATGATTAAGCTAATTCCCACCTCTTCCACCAGAAGGTAACTGACTCAGATTATGAGGTACCATCATACCTGGCAGAGAGGATGGCCAACGTGAGGAGGAGAAGACAAGAGCGTAGGCCAATGTGAGTGCAAAGTGGGGCTCAGAGCTTGCTAATGAAGGTTACCTGGTGCTGGTGCCCCGTCTGCAGAGCAGCCTGGCTGTGGCTGTTGGGGCTTCTGATGCTGCCTGCGTTGGGCTGCTGAGGTGAGCTGTGACCTGTGCCGTTCTGTTGTTGACAGAGAAGCAAGTTCTCTGAAGTCAAAAATCATCACCTGGGAACCATCGGAAGAATTTATAAAGAACAATCATGTGATTAACACTCCTGTCCAGACCATGTACATCATGGGGGACTTGGGACCTTATGGGAAGTAAGTAAAACCCTCAAGCAGTCTTAATTTCTCAGAACACCCATCTTCCTTCCTTGCTCAAATCTCCTGTTTCTTTCACCAGCTCAGGGGAGAGAGTTCCAAGAGCTCAGTAACAAGGCTATTTCTTTCTGCCTCTTCCCTTAGTTGCAGGATAACCTGAGTGTGTCCTTCCAAAGGCCTCTTAAACTATTGTGGGAAAGTATGGGTGTGTCTGTTCCCATCTCTACCTCAATGTGCCTTTACCAGCTCTGCTGTTCCAGAGCACGAGAGTGTCCATCTTCTCTATTTAGACTGGGTTTCTTGATGTTTTCCATCAGACTTGGTCGCAAGGAGTATGAACATGTTCTTTGCACAATCAAGGTGGACAGCAACGGGGTGATCACAGTGAAGCCTGACTTCACTGGCGCCAAAGAAGCCTACCGGTGAGTGGGACAGGGCTGGTGCCTCTCGTGGGACTGGTACAAAGGGCTGAAATGGCTGATTCCTGGTTACCCTTCAGGCAGTGGATCAGCACTTAAATTGGGGGATATTTTGTAGTTTTATTCCAGAGATTTCTAAGAGAAGCTTATTGTGTACTTGTGCTTGGTGTCACCGCGTGTGTGATGTTTGGGGCTTTGGTGCCAGTCTGTAGGGACACTGGTTGGGTATATTTAGAGTCATTGAAGCTGGCAAGCACGGGGGAGTGAGGAGGGGGTCCTTGGTGCCCTCGTGTTACTGCACAGGCCTGGTGGAGGGGGGGGCTGCATTGTCAGGATGGCACTGCAGGCGCTGTTCCTGCCTGTGCCTATTCTCTGCGTAACGGAAGAGTTTTTTCCATGTGTTTTGGGGCTCTGCAGGATCGAGCTGCATGGAGAGAAGAGAGAGGTGTGGAAATACACCATTGAGAATGTGTCTGTCCAAGTGCAGCCAGAGGAGGAGGAACGCGAGCGGCGTATGTTCAGAGATGTAAGGACTGGCCACCATGCCTCCTATCGACTGGCTCTCCTGGTTTGGCAGAGGGAGCTCGGGCCCTCGTGTAGATGTCATTGTTAGTGCTGTAAACACATAAAGTTGATAAAATGAACATCCCTGGCAGTGAGTCTCATCATGCACAGCAGTTTGAGAACTCCAACAAATACTCCCTGACTGTTTCATTCCTTACTCTAGGTAGAGACCTTGTCCAGTATTAGTTGTGCAATGATCTATGTAGGGAGAACTAATGCAAGAAACCACCTACATTCCTGCCTTTCTAGTGTCACTTTCCAGTAGCTTTCCTTCCATTTTGAGCAGTGGGCAAACCTTTTCCTTGGTCTTCCTCTTGCTGCCTGTATTCTTATTCAATGAGTTCTTGTTCCCCAGAATGTCCTAGGATATTTGAATCTCATGTCTCAATCTTTCTGAATTGCTTTTTGTCTGGGACAGTTTATAAAGGTCCTTAGTTAGGTACTTGCAGTTTTTCATTTACATGTTTCCTTGTTGGTTTTGTGTTCAATAAGGAAATCATGATTTCACTACACTGATCTCCCTGTCTGTTGATGTCATTGGAATAATTTATGCCTGTGTTTTTAACATGTCATTTAAGATCTGATTCTTTGGAGCTTTTTTTCCCTTTAGATTGGCCTTTGACAAGGTCTTGTCTGAAGCTGCAGTTCCACACAGTGTTAGCAGCTATGCATCTTTGTTCTGTTAGGTTCTTATATTCTCTGTGTCTGCTCCAACAATTAAAAAAACCCTGAGTGCTAAGCCTGTCAACAATTCAAGTTGGTTTTAAGTTATAGCTATTAGAATTTTTGCAATAAGTAAAACCACATATAATCAAAATGACCCTGTTTCTGATCTGCTTGTTCTGTGTTTGCAGCTGTACAGTCGGCACAAGGAATACATCAGTGGGCTTGTAGGCTCAGAGTTTGAAACTGTGAGTACCAGCAGCATGTGCT
The DNA here is from genome assembly GCA_025331215.1 of Actenoides lindsayi. Taxonomy (NCBI): domain Eukaryota; kingdom Metazoa; phylum Chordata; class Aves; order Coraciiformes; family Alcedinidae; genus Actenoides; species Actenoides lindsayi. Next base: position 15,832 of record WTSP01024645.1, on the reverse strand, counting down.
AGGGTCCTGGAGCTCTCCTGCCTTTGGAGGCTGTTGACCTGGTTAACGTGGCTGCCGTTTGCACCACCAAAGACTGTTTAATTCTGAGGGGGTGTTGACAGCTTTTTACCTTGTGGCTTCCAATGGAAAATGGGGTCAAAAGGGTCAGGTTGCAAGGGGTATGGGGCCTGAAGGGACCCATCCTGCATCTGCTGGACCAACAGCAAAGCATGATGAACATTCCTACCCCCAAACTCATGCGGTTTCCCTTCTCACTGAATTACCCAGACCACAGTCTTTTTTTTTTTTTTCTCAAATCTTTGCCCAAGTGTGAAAGTTGTTGTACTTTCTTGCAGTTGGATAGAGTGTCTCAGTTCGTCCTTTGCTTCCCCCTGCTCCCCTCCAGCTTGGGCAAGCGGAGGAACACTGTAGAAGAAACAGGGCTATGATTGGACCTGGCAGTGCTGGGTTAGTGGTTGGTCTTGATGATCTTAAAGGTCCCTTCCAACCAAAATAATTCTATGATTCTATTTCTGCAAGTGACTTCTCACTACGTTTTATATCATTCTTTTAATCTGTAGGAGACCAATTTGCAAAATAATAAACTCCTGCAGTCCAGGAATTTGGTCTCTAGAGAGCCTCTCTCCAGAGGGACTGTTCACTCTGGAAAGAGGTATAAGAAGTCATGACTCCTACCCAGGCAGCAGAGTGAATCATTCATGTACAAAGGGCTGTGAAGTATCTGGTTTGTGAGAGGTTCCACCAGTGGTTGTTGAGCTCTTTGTCTTGTTTATCTGCCTGTTCTTGCAGACTCTTCCTGGTACTCTGCGGCTGTTGGTGAACGGAGAAATAGGTGAGTCCTTATTATAAACAGTAACTGTAGGGGCAGATCTGTGTCTGCTGGGATGGCTGAGGCAATGAAGGCTCCAAGGATTCTGAGGTCACAGGCTGGTCCAGAGTAGGTGATTCTCCCCCTCGAATCCTTTACTTCCTCCTCCTCCTCTCTTGTTTTTCTGGACTAACCCATTCAGTGGCACTTATAAATTGGAGGTTACAGGTAATGCAGCTGTTCTAGGAAGACATATAGATCTGAAAAAAAGGAGAGCAGATTGGGATGTTAATAGGGGAAATAATAGCAAAGAATAATTGCATATAATAATAGCAAAGAAAGCAATTCAATGTGTGACCTCTCTGATCTGGTTAGTGATATGAGGACAGGGTTAGCCTAGAGAAGGAATCTTCTCTGAGGGTCATATTCTGTTACTTTGAGAACCCTGTTTTTTCCCAGCTTCCAGCAGTAACTGATTTTTCCTAAGGTTATTGGTGCTGGCTCTCCCCAAAGTCTACAGTGAGTAGTGGAGGAGTTTGGGTGGAAGCAAGCAGATGAAGTTCATTCTCTTCTTAGTTTCAGCTCAAGGTTATGAGTATGACAACCTCTATGTTCATTTCTTCCTGGAGCTGCCTAACCGTAAGTATTCACATTTCCAGCCATGTCACAGCAGTTTAAGGAATTTTAAGGTGTTTTGGCTGGTCCACCAGATCAGCCCTGCTGAAAGTCAGTAACAGTTAACGTTGGGGCTGGGATCTAGTCAGAGGTCTTCAGAGATAAAATTGCAGAACCCAGTTGTCTGAACCAAACTCATATCTGGGAGAAAGTAGCATCTTCGTCTCTTGTCTCTTGGAAATCAGACTGGGACATAGAGGTCCATTGGCTTCTCAACCAATGGTGATGGTGTCCAGCAGTCTACCCAAAGCTCATTCCTTATACTGCAGAGAACAGCCTTCTAGTTTTCTCCATGCCAGCAGTGACCTTGTCTGATCTCAGTGCTCACCATCATGTTCTCATGTTTTGTGCTGACACCAACATATTGAAATTTGACTGAAAAATAAGGCTCCCACATCCCACTGCATGCTTAATTCCAATGGCTCCCCTCTCTGGTTATACTCTGATGTCTGTCTGAAGACAGACTCAGTACATTTAGATAAGGTTCTGCTTTTCTCTTATGGTGTTTTTCATAGACAGTTTGGGACCTTCTGGGGAGCAACCATTTCCTGCATCAAGCCCGGGTGGGATACCCTGGGGGAAATTCAGTGTGGGTGGTGTTATCTGTTATCCCAGTCATGTGGGTCTCTGAGCTGCTCTGGTTTGGGAGTCCTCCCTCTCAGCCAGAGCATTCACCACTGTGCTCATGTTCTCCTCTTCTCCCAGAGTGGTCGAGCCCTGCATCCCAGCAGCTATCAGGAGTGACACAGAGGTGTGCCACCAAGACAGTGGGCTGGGTAAGGACGCTTTCAGACCCGCAGAGCAGTTTGAATGGGCATTCTCTGTAGTGGAGCATGTGTATCAAGCTACAGATATATTCAGCAAAGGTCCTGGCTTGAAAACTCCTTTCAAGGACAGAGCATGTTTGGGATTCTTCTCATTCTAGCTGCACCTGCCATTTTTCAAGGTGCCATGCTGTCCAGATAAAGCTGGACCGAGTAAAAGTACTTCAAAGCAGTTACTGGAACCTCTCTTTTTTAATTCCTTCTGGCTTTGGAACTTTTACTTTTGTGTTCTCAGCTTCTCAGAGTTAACAAAGCATTGTTCTGGCTTTCCTGGGGCAGGAATGCATGACCTCTAGAAATTCATTTCTCAAAATGAACAATTCCTCCAATCCGGGAGGTTGGTTCCATTGCTGTCCCCAGCTCTTCTCATAAACTTTGAATTTTGTCAGCTTTTAAATGTCTTTTGTGTGAGGTGGTTTGCATATTACAAAAATAATAATCATACAACATTTCAGTAATACCATTGTTTGAGATATTTTGCTTGGCTCTGGTGGTGTAGTAGTTACACAGCTGACTGAATTGTCATTTGAGGTGTGTTCTTTCCCTTTTTTCATTATATTTAGCAGCCTGTTCCATCAACATGCCACTGGGAGCGTACAGAGCTCCATCATGCAGTCAGGGGTTTGTTAGTGTGATGTGATTCATCTTATTTGGGCACCATTACCACTTTTCCACCATCCATCTATTCTCTCCTCCCTGCTCTCTGCGTCCCCTGCAATGCTAGTGATGAATTCTCTTGTCCAGGAATCTGATCTCTCTCCTGTTCCTTCTCTAGGATAACGTGGCATACTTCTGTTACCTCTTCACTTTGGAGATGTTTTTCACTCAAGGAGACGAATCAGAAGGTGTGTTTCCTTGTTACTCTGACTCTTGATCACAGTGTAGGCATCCTGCTGCCTGGCACGTTGCTGTCCCCTCACCAGGAAGAAAGGACAGGTTTAAACAAAGCGAAATGTCCCTCGACCAGCAGATGTTCACCACACCACCTCTGGACACGTACCATATTTGCCCTGCTCAGCGATGCCTGAGCATTTGTATGGATTTATTCACATTTCCTTGCTTCCAGGGCACGGTCAGCTTTACCTAGTTGCAAAACTACTTTGGATCTGGGCTTGTCTGTCTCCAAATTCCTGGCATACTGGTCTGTGTTGCCATGCCCAGTGTACTGCACAGAGCCCTGAGACACGGCAGCTTTTTTTTGTACACAACTGAAACTCTGAGTCTTACATTTGTAGACACGCTCAGTGACCTGTATAATCTTTGTATAGTTTATGTCACTTTGAAACTTCCAGCTCTATTTTAAGCTGAGCTGCTCTGCTGCTTATTCCTGCTGCTCCACTACACTGCTGCTGCTTCCCTGCCAACCCCATTGCTCTTTGGATTGCAATTGCTCAGGACAGCTTTGCAGCATGCCTTGCTGCTTGGATCCAGTGTACACATTGGATTTGAGTATTCAACCAACACTATTGAATTTTCAGCCTAGAAATAAACACAAGTTTCTTTCACCAAGAGAAAAAGAAATGCTTGGAGACCTATAGGAGAATACAGATTAATAATCCCCCAGTAATGGTGGGAAAGGTCAGAGATAAAAAGGTTTCCACAAAAGATTGTCTTGTCTGCTCAAAGATAACTGAGGAACCAGTTTGGACTTCCTCTCAGAACAAAGAATTTTCCCAAATTTTTAACATCAATAATACTGTTTTCAACCTCAAATCTGACGTTAGTCACTGTAGAAGAAACACAGAAAGGACTTACTACTAGTGAAGTTGGGCATTTAGCATTTCTTTGTTTTTTTCTTCACTCTGTGACAAGTCTCCCTACCAAAGCTGTGATCTGCTCTCTTTCTTTGCAGAGAGCCTCCCTCAGTGGCCTGTTCTGTACTTTGAGGTCCTGTCGCTGGATTTCTGGCAGCGGTATCGCGTTGAAGGCTACGGTTCTTTGGTGCTGCCAGCATCTCCAGGTAAAGCATGCTTGGGGTGTTGTGTTAATTGTCTAAGAGGATGAGTTGAGTGGTTCTCTTGGTCATGGGGAGGCTTTGCCTTTGCATGCTGAAGGGGATAGTTAGCAGTCTGCGGGGCACCAAAGAAGGATTTGACGCATCCTGCACTATTGTGTCTTGTTGAGATGCATCGTGTGCTGCTGTCCTTGCTCCTTCAGTGGTTCCATCACAAAATGTTGTGTGATAGAGCTCTGGGATGATGCTGCATATCCATCTGTACAGTAGCAGTAGCTGTCTCCATCCCACATGGAATCTGAGGGTCACAACTATTCTGACACCCATGTGTAGTAAGGAGATGCTCCTCATGGCTATGGGACTGATTCACTGGGAAAATGTTATAGAGATGCCCTGCAACGCTTCCATTTCCAGCCTGCTTTGGTTTGGGTCAGCAGTTATCCATCTACCATGCTGTCCTCTGTGACTGGTTGCTGGTCATAGCTGCTAAGCTGTCCTGTTGTCCTGGGTCAGGTCTCCACATGCTCACCATCCCTACCTGGCGCCCTGTGGAGCTGGGGACAGTCGCTGAGCTGAGGAGGTTTTTCATTGGTGGATCTCCTGAGCTGGAGGACTTAACCTACGTTAGGATACCATCAACCTTCAAGGTGAGCTCAGCTGCAGGGCATTGCTCTTGCCAGGAGGTGATAGATTATGCCCTTGGCTTCAGATGTCTGTGGGCAGCTTGAACCAGATTTGAACAAGGATGAGCTGGTGGCCTGTCCCTCTGACTAAAGAAATGTCTCCTCTGTGAGACTTGTGATCATGAACAGAGGAGCAGACAAACACTGAGGTGGAGTTCTCTGCCTTCTGAGGTGTGTGCAGCTTAGAGAAGTGGGTGAACATGGCCCAAAGCCTTGACTTACCCCTGCCTATGCTGGCCCTGTCCGGAAAGTGTCAGTCAGGTCAGCATTTGTTATGTTTCATGCTCCTGGTGGGACTTACTGGTTTTTCCTAGGGTCAGCTGCAGGTTGCAGGCTGTGGTTGCTCTAACTCGTGCCTTCTCTGCAGGGAGAGCGTCTGAGCCGCTTTGGTTTTCGCACAGAGACAACGGGGAGCGTCACGTTCCGGCTTTACTGCCTGCAGCAGTCTAAGTATGTGCAGCAAAGTGAGTACGAGCTCCATCTTGTGTGCTGTGGTTTGCCAGCCCTGACCTCCTACTGTACTTGTGTGCAGAGCCTTTCTGGAAACCAGTGCCATGAGACAGCGCATGCAGAGTGTACTGGACCGGCTTGGAAGCTTCAGCCAGCAGAGCTCTGTCTACAGTGTTTTGGGTAGGACCTTCACTGTCATTCTTCCTGGAGAGCCTTTGGTCACTTTTGCCCCCTTTTTACAGAGAGGGCAGGATATTATAGGAGGATCCATTACCGTGGGGATAATTGCAGTCTGTGTCCATAGTTGAGGTTAAATGTTTTGATCTAGGCTGGAAACTTCAGGAGGCATTAGCTCTTAGCAGGCAGGAAGGATAACCACTCTGTAAGGGCAAAGCCTGGACTGGGCTGCCCGGTCTTGCCTGGCACTGGCCATAGCTTGTGGCACTTATGCACAGGCTCTGTCTCTGATTCTGTTATGTGCAGAGCAAAGACAGTGCTAGAAATAAGTGAAGAGAGCAGCAGGGACCAGGTGCTTTGTTGGTGGAACTTAGTAATAGGAAGCGAGACCCCCGCTCCAGGAGAAATGATGTTCACTGTCCAGGCTCTCCTCTCCCCTTCTCTGAAGCAGTCTGATGCATTCTGGCTTGCTGTCCCCTGCTGTGTTGTAGAGGCTTTCCAGAGGGCACGGCGACGGATGCAGGAAGCGCGCGAGAGCCTCCCTCAAGACCTCATCAGCGCCTCTGCCTCTGCTCTGCACCAGTCGCAAGAACCATGATCTGCCACCCACCTCCACTTCCTGGGAGCACTTTGAATCTTCCCTCCAACTCGAGCTCCCAGTGCTCAGAAGGAGCCACAGTGCTGGTGCCTGGAAGCTTTTGAAGCTTTGTTGTTTTCCCTGGGGGAAGGAATCTGTAACACATCCAGACCTGGAATTTTTGCATTTCCGCAGGTACCTGTGGAAGGAGCCCCGTTTTTCCAAGGCATTTTGTTACCAGGCCCTAACAATAGAGTCAATTGTTCACATTTCTGCTGAGCAGACTAAAATACTGATGTGGGTCCTGTGAACCCTTTAACAATTTTTCAGGAATTAAATAGTAAATGAATAGAAAAAAAATCAAGTCTGCATGACTTGGTAAATGTAGTTTTGTTCTTAAAGAAGAGGGTAATGTTGAAGGTCAAAGCATGAATACTGCTTGAGATTTAATTACACAAGGAGATAACTACCTTGAGAAGTGCTGATAATCATTGTCAGCTTTTGTAGCTATAGGTCAGTCCATAGTAGAATGAGTCTGTCCGTCTCTGTCTTCAGACTGATTCATTTCTAGAGAGCTCTCTGCCACACGCAATATATAAAATCAAAGCAAAGGAATGATGTTCAACAGGTTGAGAACTGGAGGAAAGGGCTCCATTCTGTATTTCCTTGTGTGTACCCATAACATTTCTGGCTCTGCAGTGCTGAGCAGGAGGATTCTTTGTTCGAGAACACAACTGAACACACACGTTCCCCTTAGTTCAGAGCAGAACCCCCATGGCTGGGGCTGGACTGTTTGCAGGCAATGAGAGCAGATTATAACATTTGCACAGCAGCTGAACTTTGAGCTGTTCAAGCTGTTCATTCGAGCTCTGGAGCATTGTTCCATCTCTGATTGCAGTACACTGCATTGCTTCCTGGGGAAGCAGGTGTGTATCCGGTTTTTACCCAGTTTCTTCTCCTGTTCTTTTCTCAGGTTGTGGGTTTTTTCACTTTCCTTTTGCTCCCATCTCAACTTCACAGGAGTGAGGCTACCTGCAGACTGGCAGTGCTGTGTTGATTTGTGCACGAGTCATGTTTCCATGTGCTCTTTCTCCTCTGCTCCCAACACAAGGGGTAGGAAGGAAAATCTCAGGCTGAGATCATACAGGTCTGAATGTGTCTGGAAGGTTAGAATAGGCAGGCAGAATATGAAATAGGAATTGGCCTTCCTGATTTATTCTGCACATTCCTCCTTCACAGGGAATGTGAGACTCGGTGACTGGTGCTCCATTGTCTTCCTCACTCCCTTCTTGCCATTTTCATCTTGGAATCAGAATCATAAACTGGTCTGGCTTGGAAGGGACCTCTAAAGGTCATCTAATCTGCAACTAGAGCAGGTCACTCAGAGCCCCGACCACCTCTCTGGGCAACCTGGGTCAGGGTCTCACCACCCTCAGTGTGAAATATTTCTTCCTTCTCCCTGGTTTAAATCTCCCTCTCTTAGTTTCAAACCATCACCCCTTGTCCTGTCCCAACAGGCCCTGCTAAAAAGACTGTCCCTGTCTTACAGGCCTTGTCCCAGCCTTCATTGGGTAAACCAGACTCCTGAGTTTGTTCCTCCTTGACCTTTGTCATCATTCCTAGATCTGACGGCTTGAATGTGTCTGGCAGTTTCAGTTACAAAAGGATTTTTGCTCACCTTCCTCACCTGCTACCTCTCCTTTTTGATGGAGGAGGCTGCCAGTGTGTATTTGATCACACGGCCCGTTCAGCGGAGCACAGTGTCCTTGGCCTCGAGCTGGATGATGCATCTTGCACATGAGTCAGGTCTCCACTTCAGTTTTGACTGTGATGGCTGTGAAGGCCCGTGCTCATTTCTGGAGCAGCAGAATTGAGGTGTCTGGACTACCATGGTCTTTAATGGTATAGTCACGTTTCACAGAGACTGACCCACTCAGTGGCCAGGATGAACAGTGTCCAGTGAGTACGTGGTGCTCACTATCTCTTTTTTTTTTTTTTTTTTTTTAATCAGAATTCATGTCACAGCCCCGTGTGCTTATAGCATGTTATCTAATACTTCCTTTCCTTCTGGGTGTTTCTGTTGTGCTTATCTCCAACAGATGGATTGCACGGCTCCGAAACCCTTTCCAGGGTTGAGTTACGAGGTTAAGAGAATATACTTTTTATCAATAAAGTAACAAAACACCTTTCTGATCGAGGTGATGCTAAAGGCAGGTCCTGTTAGAGTAGACTCTTTGGATTAGAAGATGAGGTTCCTGGCTCGTGCTCATGGCTCAGCGTGTTTATATGGCAGGATTTGGTGTATTGAGTGTTAAGGCTCCGCAGAGGTGCGACGAGGTTTGCGGAACGACTCTAGTTTTGCTGGTTAAAACTCTCACTAGCTTAGAACCTTACAGAAATGAAATTTAAAAATAAGAAAAAAAAATATTAAAACCAAGGAAACAATTCCAAAGTAAGACTTTGTTAGCAGCTTTTCACCTTCGTACTTGCAGCCTCCTTGGCGTGACAGAACAAAATGGTACTTGTAGAAGATGCTGGGTTAATGGTTGGACTCCGTGGTCTTCTGTGATTCTATGTTTTGGAGAAAGCCTTCAGCAAATGTTCTTTGAATATGCCCTTTTATAAATTAAAGTAGCAAATTTCCATATACATGGACGTGTGTGAAAATGTCACTGATCTTTTAATCAGAACTGCGGTTTGGTGCAGGGCTTGTGCTCTGAGCTTGCCCAGGAGCCCGACCAGCAGGGATGGGGGTTGTGCATCCACCAGATCTGCACCGATGAACTAGGAGCTGGTCCATGGGGACAGACAGAAAGGGAATGCCAGTGATTTCCCTGGAGCTGTGAGGATTTCCCCCCAGTGTCCCTGTGGTTTGCGCTGGAGGGGTGTGTTTGCAGTGAAACTCAGCAGGAGAAGGCAGAGGAAGGGACATTGTGGGCACACAAGAGTGAGGGACAGGAGGGCACTAGGTAACAAGACAGGGGAGCCTGGCACAATGAACTGAAGATAGAGGGAGGCTGGAGGGCAGGAGAACCCTACAGCAGAGGCAGGCTAGACAGTGCTGCAGGCTTTGGGGGGACCAGAGTGGGTCTAGGGATCTTTCTTTGCTTTCCAGTTGCACTACAACTCTAAGACTTTAAAGACTGAATCGCCAAATACTTCTCGAGGATC
>WTSP01024644.1:0-84184 GCA_025331215.1 Actenoides lindsayi | reverse complement strand
GTCAGGCTGACAGGCCTGTAGTTCCCTGGATCATCCTTCCTGCCCTTCTTATAGATGGGTGTCACATTGGCAAGTCTATGGTCTGGCAGTCAGGTCATCTGATTGTGTACTACTGAAGTCTTCATAATCAAAGCTTTAATTACTCTATAAATAATTTGTGTGACCAGTCTTTACTGTTTCAAAATTACATTTCAAAACTTTTAAGAAGCAGGCATACAGTTACCCAAATCCCACCTAAATATTATAGTATCCCTACTGCTGTTGAAAAATTTGGGTGAAAAATGGACCAGCACTTTGCCACTTTTTGTGGCACAAAAGCAAGGTTTTCTTCATCATCTGCCCAAGAAAATGTGGGCTTTGGGAAGAAGGATTCAAAGAAGTGCCTATGTATCAGATAGAGTGGCAGAGATTCACAAAACTTTGCACAAGTTGTTCTGGATTAAGAATGATTACTGGAAAGAGAATAGAGACAGTCATGATTTTGAGACAGATATGACTATTGAGAATAGAAAGAAATGCTGCAAGAGCAGGCTATTCCCTCTTTTGTGTTTGTTCTGAAGCCAAAACAGCCTATTGCAGCTATTATGTCCATAAATAAAGAAGTAAGAAGTTATAGGATATAACAGAGAAGAAAATTATGGAAGCTGCAGGAGAGATAAGAAAATACTCTGAAGACAGGCTAGGGAAAGGTACACCTTGACATAATACTGAAAAAAAGTAAGCATGAGACCAAGAAGGGAAAAGAAATGATACCACAAGACATTAAAAAGTTAACCAATAATATTACCACAATCATATTGATCTCCTTTGTTCCTTCTAAGCTTAAACTGAACATATTATTTAATTTCCTTACTATGCAGGTAGTCTTGAAGGAAATGAGTGATAAAATAGTTTTAGTTTGTTTGGTTTTTAAATCTTAGCCAGTAGATTCAGTCCATTCAGCAAAAGTGTTCTGACATACTAGCACTACATCAGAACAAAATAATTTTAGGGCTTTTTCCTCTGATTAAATATTCAGTTTGTTTGGGTTTTTTTCTGCCCATTTCCTAACACTAGTAAAGTTTCAACCTGTAAACACTTACTCTTCATGGAACACAACCAAATAAAGCCCCAGATTTACCTTTTTAGCTTTCTCATCTTTTTTTCAAACATGACTTTTTTAGTTCCAGTAGGGTTTCTTCCACATGGTAAAGTGAAAATTTAAGTTATGTCTCCTCCATAAAATAGAAGTGAAGAGCAACCTTACACTATCTTTTCTTTTGAAAGAGAGAAGGAAAGAAGGAAAGAAAAAAAGGACAAGACAAAAAAGAACAAAAGAACAAAAGTGCACAAAAAAAATTCTGTAAGACTGTGAGGAAATTGTGTGGCTACCAAGTTTTAAAATTTCAATCTCCAGTCTATTCATATGCTAACTCATTTATTATTAAAGCATGGCATTCCCAAATCACTTACAAAATATTCCCTGTTAATGAAATTATTCAGATACACACAATAAACAGCATTAGAAATAAGCATTATGGCAAACGTATTTCCCATCAGAGCATTCAAATAGCATAAAGAAAACATCATACAACAATTCTGCCTGTCAATTTTTCTCAAAACTCAATGAGAACCATGGGAGCTGTTGAATTCACTTATTCATCTTTTTTTTATCTCTGTAGTATGAGACACTCAGTCCAAGTCTTTTCATCCACATAGGAGGTGAAATACTGCCTCTCTTGAAATCAATCAGAGTTCTGTTATTGAGTTCACTGAAACCACAGTTCTGCTTGCTGTTTATCTCTCTCAGGTCTTAGATTCTTTAAAAAAAACCAAACAAACAAAAAAAAAAACCAACCAGACAAACTACAGCACAGGGATCCAACTCATTATAGTCACTTTTGATACGGCAAAGGGAAGAAATGTTTTCATTCTGTGGGAAAACCATGATGTTTACCTAAAGCAAAAATTTGTATCGAGTCACCATGAAGTGTTCATCAACAAGTGTTCATCTTGACAGACTTCTGATGTTACAGTAGAAAACAGGTATACATATTTTTTTATTGATTTGGTTACTAATCTCATTAAAGCAAGTCTTTATATCCCATTTTCACTATTTTGGAGAAAAAAAAAAAGCACAAAGCACACATGAAACATTAGTGTACGAAACATCAATTAATCCATTTTTACATTATTGCATTTATATGTGACTACAAAATGACTGCATAATATGAGTACTTATCACACTTCTTTCCACTTATTTGTTTCCTGATTTCTTCCCTGTCAGCTGATGTGGTATAAAGATGAGCAATGACCCCAGCACACTGACCATCTCGAACACCTTACTCTAACACACAGCCTAACCACCACCCTCAGCAGTGCAGAGGCACAGCCCTTCTACAGGGGACTGGGCATCACCCACAGATTTTAGGCTATAGGCTTTATTCTGCCATTGACACTGAGCAAGTTCTTCTCCAGCTGAGAAGCAAGCAACAATCCAGCAAAGAATTTCCAAAAATTGAAGATTTTTAGGGCCTTTCTGGAAAATAATTAAATAAATAAATAACGCCTATTTCAAAGCCCAAGGAAGCCTAACATGGAGCTGCTTCACGTAGAGAAAAGCCATGGAGCCCCAGAGAACACCCAGCAGCAGGCTGTCAGACGGGCTGAAGAGTTCGGCTCTCCCAAGCGTACAGTAGCCGGCGCTGAGCTCCCCAAAACACGCACGACTACCGGCTGTAATGGGGGTTCAGAGGGGCACCTCCTCAGCCCGCACAAACGCTTTCCTGCCCCCACCGCCATCGCGCAGGCGCGCAGCCGTGGCGCAGGCGCAGCTGCTCGGCGGAGCGCTGCGGCACGGCCACGGCGTTTGGCCAGGCCGCTGCCCCCGCCTACGGCTCCCCCCTGCCGCCTTTCCTTCCGCCCGCCCACCGGCCCTCGGGTGGCACCGCTTCTTCGGGCAGGTGAGTAACGGCAGCGGCCCGCGGAGCACCTGTTCTGGCGCCCTTCCCTAGGCCTTATCTTCTCTCCCCCTAACGCTGCTGCCGCCGACTCTGGGGTCTGGGGAAGGGGTAGCGAGGAATTGGGCCGGGCCGGGCGCCGCAGCGTAGCCCATGGGCTCCTCGCAGTTGGACTCTGCAGGGGCGCTCCCAAGGGTTGTGAGAGGGCGGGAGAAGAAGGTAACGTGCCTGTCCCCGCCCGCAGCCGTGTCGGAGGGCCGCCGGTCGATGCTCTCCCGCCTCGCTTCTGCCTTGTCGCGCCTTTTGCCCGCGGCAGATGCTCAGCTTCTGGCAGGGGTCGGTGCTCGGCTTGAAAGCTCCGGCGCTTGGCTCGTCAGTGTTAAAAGTGTGGACGCTGTTGTGTCTTGCTCGGGGAAGGGGAGTGACGCAACACGGTGTCTTCGCACTCCTTACTGACTTTAAACTCTTGTCGAACAGCCTCTTTCTGCACCTGCCCGTGCTGTGAACTGCTTCGGGGAGCTGGTTCGCAGGTAGCGATGAGGTTCCCGAGAAGGAGGCTGGCTGAAGGTGGCTTTCTTTTCATGGTCTGCAGCTGCTCAAAGCTAGGTGTGTATTTCAGTGTCCTTTCAAAGCAGGAGAATGCTGGCATGTTGAAAGAAAATACCCTTATATATGAAATTAATTTAATGTTCAAGGCTGTCTTATCACATTTAGAACAAAGAAAATGCAGTAGGATTGTTTTGTTTGGTCCTTATCTTGCTATCTTTCTTAGATCTGTTTAGTGAAAAAAAAAATAATCACATTCCCTTTTGTGTGAATGATACAGGTATCCCTGTTAGAATTGTCATGTTTCATATAGCTCGCTCTAAATTGGGTGGCCCAAAAAGAAATCCTATATTGTTGAATGTTCTTGAAAATACATACATTTAGTGTGTAAGCACAGCTATACAGCATGCATGCCATATGTAATATCTTCTTCCATGTTGTTTCATCTTTAATGAATTTCAAGGGGTTTTAAAATAAGTCTTTAGGAAAAGACTTTTTTTATGCAGACACTTTTTGAGAAACTGCCCTGTTTTTCTAACCCTAGACACGGTCCCGAGGCTCTCACAAGGTAGATGTGGTCAGCCTGTGTTGCATATTATTTTTGTTCCCCAGACCAGAATGTGCTATGTAAATGTGGTTTGGATAGGCTCTTGAAAGCCCTTGGGGAATTTTACTAAATCACACGTGGTCAATCACTTTAGAACCAAAGTAATGTTTCTAGATGAGCATCTGCATTGTAGCTCCAGAATGAAGGGCTTTGAAGGCCTAGAAACTTCAGCTCTGTCTAGAGCTGATCAGTCATTTCAGAGTTTTCAGATTCTTAGACCTGGGAAATCTTAGGAGGAACTAAGCTTAGAAAACTTAGCTGAGAAGCTTTGATACCAGCCGTGAGCTACCAACCTCAGTGACTTCTGGATGACCTTACCCTTGTATCAAGCAAGTCAGATAAAAATCTGAGCTCTCGTCTGTATTACTTTTTCATTTGTTACACTTAAGTAACATCAGAACAAAAAAAATTACAGTATTTGCTGGTTCATACTAAAAGATACATCTACTTTATCTGAACATACTTTTCTTGCATTACGTGTTTCGCTTTTGGAATCAGTTAAACTGGAAAAAACTACCCAGAGGTCAAGGTATTGAAACTTCAGTTATCATATGACCAAAACTGTCTAAAGTAATTAAACACTTTCATTTTTCTATGGCTGAAGCAACATCCTTATCTTGGGAAGCATGATGGGGAAGAAAAGCTCTGTTTTCATCTGTCCATCTGTATGCTTTTTTCTTCATATAATAGAAAGGACAAACAGAAGATTTGCCTACAGGATAACTTAAGGGTATAAAAAGCAGCAGAAAGGGAGGAAAAAACCCCAAAACATTGCTGTCAAGTAGGATCTTGAATGGGAGAGGTTATCCTTGAGATGGGCTAGCTATTAAGTTTGGGGAACAGTTTATAAAATCCTTCAGCTTTTCTCATGCATACATTTTTTTTTTCATGGAGGTGGTAGTTGTTTTAGGAAGAACAGCTGATGATTTTTTACTACTGTGTTGAGTTTCATACTATTTATTCCCATATAAGAAACAAATTAATTTAGAACACAGATGGTCATAGAGGGATAAGTATATTTACTTTTTTTGTTGTTGTTGTTGTGCTTTTAAGCCTTTATAGCAGCTTACAAGCTAAAAGTATAATAAGTGTATGAGATTTTTTTTTTTTGAGAAGGGGACTGAAGGTTATGGAAATTTCCTTTTCAAGGTAAAGCTTTCTATTTTTCTAATGTGTAATGAAGGAAATTGTAGTATCTGTAATCATAAAAGGAGAAAACAAAAGACATCAATTGTTTTCAGTCTGGACCTGAAGATGATTTGAAAGTTTGTGTGATAGTGAAGAGTACATTGGCAGAGTTAACTGAGGATCCTGACTTCTTCAGCCAAGAAAATTTGCCAAAGAACCTTTCAGTACAGAGTGACTGGGTGATTAAAAACAACAACAAAACTTAATTTTTTTCAAAAATATGTAGTGTAATGCACAGAGTAAAGAAAACAATTTTAATTTCACAGGAATGACCTTTGAGCTTATTTTTATCACTCAGGAACTAGATGTAGGGATGCAAATGACTCTGTAGTCAGGTTGTGTGCATTAGTTGTGATCTGAATTGATAGAAAGTAGAAATCTTTGGAAGAGGGATAGGGAACAAAATGAAGAAGAAAAAAAAAAGGGGGGGCAATTTAATTTCCAGGATGTATGTTGAAAGTCACACTGTATTCAATTCCCTTAATCTCAGAGAAAGGATGTACTTGAAACAGTACGGAGAGGAAACATCTCAAAACGTTTTAATGTGTCCAGTGATATAATATACAGACTACACAGACTAGAAATTTATTTAAAGGAAAACTGAGAGCACCTTACAGTTCAGAACCTTACAATTTATCAATGAAGTAGAAAATTTAAGTGTAAACAACTACTTTTTTACTCTCCCTTTTAATTTGAGAACTAGGGGCATCAAATTAAACTAGCAGATAAATTTCTAAATGGAAGGTGTTTTTTTCATATTGCACAAAGAAATGACCTTTTGTTCAGCAAGTCTGAACGAACAGCTGAAGGTGCTTCACTGTTCTTGTAAAGCATTTCTCTACATTGGACCTATTCTTTGCCCATGGTGGAGCCCTGTGGTCTAAGCTAAGTTGTTCTTCTTTCCGAGCTGTTAACAGACAGAATTTTAAAATTCTTTTAAAATGAATTTACTAAGCAAGAGAAAGAGATTGAACTACTTATATTTTTTTGGCTGGTACACCAACATGGGTCAATAAACTTGGAGTTAGATTCCAAAAGCTGCTACCAGGTAACAAGTCATCATGTGAGGCAGAGTAACTGTTTGCATGTGAGATCTTAATCTGCATGAAGCTGTAGTTATTCGGGCTGACTTTTTCCTGACAGGGAATTGCTGTTAGATCCAAATGCGCCCAGCAGTCCAAGACAAAGTACTTCATAAATATGTAGGAATGACCTGTGTGCCTCAGCAAATTGAAGTCAGACTCTAAAATTTGGTTGTCCATGAAAAAAATACAAAATCACAGCTATGCTCTCTGTAATGGCTAGCTGTTGAATAAGAAAGGTATTCTAAGATTTTTTCCAGTTCCAAGAGTAGACGTAACTTCAGATAGCTGTTTCACATGGCATGTTTGCTCAGTCTGTTTCCCCAGCATTACCATTCTGCTGTGGCACTAGCATTGATGAGCATAATTTATCTGTCACTGTATATAAAGAGTGGCTCTGAACAAGATTTAATGACATAATGCAAGCATTGCCAACCTGTAGCTCTTCACTACAGCTTTTACAGTATAGATATCTATGCCAGGGTTGAATTATGTTGTTATTATTGAGACTGATGTCTCCCCAAAACAAAAGCCTTTACCATAGGTATCACTTAACTTGTAGAAATTTTGCACTTTGATACTGAGACTCTATGTAAAAGCATATTAGAGGATGATAGTATGCTGGGGTAGGCCAGGGTCTGTCCTGATGCTAGTCAAATTTTAGTTAATGTGCTGCTCATTTTTAGTAAACCTTCAGGATAAATATTCCACTGAAAAAATACTTGTTGAAATAGGAACATGGAGCACTAAGACAAATTCCTTACTCTTCAGCAAAAGCACTTGATGATAGTGCAATCTTGATGTAATAGAGGAGGAATTTACTAGCAGTTATGTCTGGTAAATAATATAAAGGAACAGTTTCTTCACTATGGAACAGGAAAGCCCAAATGAAAGAGCTAATGAACATTCTAATTATAGACATTACAGTCATGAACTCTTTTTTACAGAAGAGACGAGATAAAATTTGCAGAAGTAATTTATCCCTACCAGTCCTGTATGTTGTTTGATGAAGATCAATAGCATCTGGGTTAAATTGAAGAAAATGGAATACATTAGTACATTAGCCAGGTGAATAATACTGTTTCCTTTAAAAAAATAAAAATAAAATAAAAATTCCTGACTCTTTAGAAAAATTCCGTTTGTCTAATCTGAAAATTGAGTTAGACTCCCAGGGAGGGGTTGCATGATAGACTAGAAAGAAGGCTGAATAGGTCAGGAAAAATAGCAAATGTAGTTTGAATGTATTTTAAGTTTATTTCTTCTTAGAATAAAAATGTTCTGGACTCCAAATAATCTCTTTGACAAAATTCTGAGATTATGGTGTGGATTGTGAGCTGTAGAAAAAGAACGCTGTAATTTGATAAAAAGTCTTAAATGAAGTAGTATAAGCATATAGGCCATAAAATAATTTTCCCTGACAGGAGCCAAAGGTAGGGTTTTCCAGTCGAGTTGGGCAAAATGAGCAGCATAATTTTCATTCTCTTCCCTTCCCCCATCTGTGCTATCAACTCTTTTGTTGGCGTTAGTGCTGTGATACTCATTCAGCTGAGTCAGCTCTCTAACAAGGTTAAAAAGTACATAGGGGTTTTGTTTAGTTTTGAGCTGATAACAGGGTTTTGCTGTTGAAGTGTATGACTGACCTTACTGTGAAAACAAGATGAATCCCAGAGGTAACTGAAAATAGACAGCAGGATGAACAGATTAAGATTGGAAACAAAAAGAGTACTTCCCTTCTTGGCAGTGTCATACTGCTTATCCAATACAGGCTGTATTGTTAAAAAGCATATTGTAAAATTCCTTATCTAAAATTATCACAGCGTTATCAAAGAGAGTGTTGTGACAACTGGACTATATGTTAATGCACTTTTAACAGTAGTAAAGAGCATTGGTAGGAAACTAAGGTGAGATACTTGGTAAGTATTATAAAAAGCCCTGTGTATATGTGAATAAATTAAGATTCTAAAATTTGGAGGTTGGCGACAGAAATACAAAATCACAGCTATGCTCTGTCTAATGACTGTTGATTCAGAAATTTGTTCTAAGATTTTTCCCGTTCAGTTTTGTCAGGTTTATGCATAATCTTGTTCCCCATAATTCTGTGGTAACCTAAATTTTGTTAATCCTTTTCTCTGGCTCTCTTGTTGTTAAATGTTGGGCAGGAATTACAGTTACAAATAATCCAGCATTCTGTTATACTGATTTTCTTCCCTCTACTTTTAGAGCTCAAATATTGCTGTGTAGTGTTGGTGCTGAGTTGTTTTGAACTTAGTCCTGGAACTCTAGATGAAGTGTCACACAGCTGTGTCATTGCACTAACAGGCTGCCAGCAGCTAATTTACAGGCTTTCTGGTTGAGGTACATGCTGGATTTTTATTTACATAATTCAGAAAACAAATTAGAATTTTGCATCTGTAAAGTTGCAACACAGCCTTGTTTTGAGTTTGATTTGACAAAGTATTTAGTCAGTGTATTGATTAACTACACACAAAGTGGGTGGTCCAAAGCTGGTAAATAGGTTAGTAAATGAAACCTGTGTTCTGAACATAAGCTGCACTTCTGTCATATCCCGTTTGTCCTTTACTCTTGTTATGCTGCATTATTCTCCTTTCATGGCTTCTGTTTTTTTTCTTCTATTTTCTTCAGACTTCTCAAAACATGATAGCTCTGAAATGATGTAACCAGAATTTCCATGGGATTTGTTTGGACTAGGAAAACCATGAAGTTGAAAAGTAGTATGTTTTATAAAATACATGAGTCCTTGGTGGTAGAACCTCAGAACCTGACAAGCATTATCAAATGCAGAAATGTCTTTTGTTCCTCCCCCAACTTCCCCCAGAGGGCTGTTAGTTATGCAGTCAGTGTCACATTTGTCGCCATATTATTTTTGTTACATAGAAATTTTATGAAACATTTGGTACTGTTAAATTAGGTAATGAAAAATCTGACTTTAAAATATTTGTCTTTTGATCAGTTGCGGACAAAATCCTTCTGTTCGGATTCTGAACTATGACATCATGGCAAGATTTCGCAGAAGAACATGCATCATTTTGTTGCTTTTTATTTTGTTTATTTGCTCCATAATGATGGCTTTGAAGACTCTGAGACCTGACAGAGCTGGCTTTGGGGACCCATTTGGACTTGGTTTGTTGCCTGAGCTTCAACAACAGACAGTGCTCTTGGACAATAAACAGAATTCATTAAATAGGATTCAAGGAGATACAGTAACACGTGTCAGTAATTTTCATAATATTGCAGTCAATACTATGAAAGCATCTATGCCTCCTATAAACAAGCTGGAAGAAGAGCTGTCTTCTCCTAATTATAACTTTCACATATTCTACTATAGTTGGTTTGGGAATCCACAGTTTGATGGTAAATATATTCACTGGAACCATCCGCTGTTGCCACATTGGGATCCCAAAATTGCAAACAATTATCCAAAGGGAAGGCATAATCCTCCTGAGGACATTGGGGCCAACTTTTATCCTGAACTTGGATCATACAGTTCCAAAGACCCTTCTGTCATAGAAGCCCACATGAAACAAATGCGTTCAGCTTCAACTGGTAATGAATGTTAACGTTTCAGCATGTTGTTCATTTATACAGGCTTAAATATGTGAATGAACACAACTGACCCATCCTTCCATTTTTCTGTGTAATTCCGGAAATGTCTGAAACTGGTAGATGTCTTTGTATTTCTGAGTTTTAACCCCCAACCGAAACCTACATCTTCAAAGCTGTGTCTGATGAGTGTAACAGCACAGAAACCTAAGAACTGTATTTGTAATCCTGTAGGTGTGTTTCCTGACTTACTGTTAAGCACTGCTAACATGTAGAAAATACAGAAACCATTGCTAGAATGTATTGTCCGTGTATTTTATTTTCGGAGATAAAGACTTCTAAGAACAGGTTGCTGTAAATCATGTTAACATGGTCATGGAGCAGTCTATTTAAATAGGAGCATTTTTTTTTACTGAATTCTTTGTTGTAGGAACAATTATGTATTAATCCATATGTCGAAGGTTTATTGCTTTTATACAGTTAATATTTTATGTAGTATATTTATAGGTGTTCTCATTAGCTATGGAAATGTCTAATTCAAACCTTCTTCAACTCTGTTACAATAGTTTCAATGTAGCTAATTATAGTTTTTCTTTGCCCATAAGGATCTTTTTTTCCAATACAAATTGATGTTCCCTTTCTCTAAACAAGACTAACTATATACTTGAGAATATTCAATGTGTTTTTGGTGTCATTCTTCGTTGCTGGGCTTTATGGTCCTTTTTATGTTCATTTTCTTTAAAATAAGCAGTCGTATAGTCCAATATTAAACTCTGAACAGCTTCTCTAAGTGTAGTTGGAGCAACATGACCAGAGCTCATCATATTATTCAGCATGCTAATCACCTAGAATTGAATCACTTCCATTCACCTAATCATTAAGGTTTGATGTAATTGTTATATTTCCATTAGTAGTGTTTACTTATATAATGTTTATTTCTTCTTTCTCTCTTCTTATTTTTAAGCTAACCTGTGTTTTGTACAGGGGTTAATAGAAACAGGAAATTTCTCACCCATCTCAATAATATGATAAATCCAAAACCAGGAACACTAGCAGCAGTGGAAAAACTGTTGCATAGAAATATCAGGTATTAGTTGTCTGTAAGCACTTAAGTCTTATCTAAAGCAAAACAGTGCATGATGGTGTAGTGAAGGCAGAGGACACTTGTAGTTTTAGAAGGATTGGTGATGTTTCTCATTCTTTTAATACAAATGTCTAGTAGCACTGAACTACTGGTGGAAAAGGCGTCAAATACTAGGAAGAATGCTTTGTCAAATACGGGGATTTTTTAGTTGCTTAAGTTAGTTTTCCATTTAAAATTCAGCAGTGTGAATAAGTAGTTCATGCTTCCTGTGATGTATTGTCTGTAATACATTACTGATATTTGTCAAAAGTGATTTTTTTTAATTTATTTTTTTTTTCCTGCTGCTACTCTGACTTAGGGATATAAATACACTTGAATTCCTTCTCTTCTGTGTAAATTTGAGCTACATAAATCAGGTTTTTTTTTTCCTCAGGTCATTACTTCAAATACTGGGTTTTTTTGGTTTTTTTTCAAAAATTACACTTTGTAACTTTTTCTGTGTAGTGTGAGGTTGACAACTTAGATTCTTCTTTTTGTCTCTTAGCCAGTGTCTAATCCATGACTGCATTTTACTTTCTGTCAATTAATAATTTTTCTTCTAGCCTTTTTTGAGGCTTTATCATGGATCTTACAAAAGGAAAAAAGTGTAAGTTGTTCTTTCAGCCACTATTGTGTAATGATCAAAGGCATATAAGAGATTGGAGCAGCAAGAGTCTCATGCAGTGCTTCCATGAATTCTTCTTATATTTTACAATTCTTGTCTTATTTATTAATTACAATTTTTAACAGATTCATGCAGTAGATTTTATTCCTCAGATTGCTTGGTGAAATGTATTGGGTTTGTATCTGCCTATTTTTGTCATAGTCCAATTTGAAGTCCTTCATTTGTCTTGAATGAATCTGCTCTGGTTTTAAACATGTTTATGCTATTGGTTTTGGCATTAAGTACATCCATTTTTTTAGACTCCTGAAGCAGTACATAGCTTTATTTTGTAACCACAGGAAATAAAGTATTAAATAGTCTTTCTGGGGAAAAGACCGATGCAAATGTGAACTTAGGTTCCGTGATGAACAGTTCTGTCTCCTGAACTTTTTCCCTGTCTTGACATATGTTGTGCTCAGGATACCTTGAGTGTAACATGAATTTGTAGCTGCTGTTGCTGCCTGTCCTTTACATCTAACTCATTTGTTTTTTGTCCTTGTCTTTTGTGTGAAATAAAAGATAAGGTGATAAAATGCAGTAAAATATTGCATTTTTCTTGTCCTTGAGCAGACTGTCTCTTGTGATAGTCTGTTACTTGTGATTCTCTTTTTGATAAAATCTGGAGAGAATATGCTGAGGGTAGTTGAACTAACTTCTCCTTTGTATAGTGAGCTCAAAATTCTGGGTTCGATGTTAAAGATGGTTGTGTATTCACTCTACATTATGCTTTCTTTTTTTATAATTTTAAACTAGTTTGGAAATTGTTAGTCAGAAGTGCTATTCATGTTCATAAAATAGATGTAATTTAAGAGTATATACTTCCCTATCACAGTCAGCTGATTTGTGTACTTTAATCTTTAGTTAAAAAAAATCACATTGACTTCTTATTACATGTTTTAAATAGTTTGGTTAGGGAAGTATTCCTACATCAGTATTTCATGCATGGTTTTTTTCTGTATTACACTCTTCCTGATATTATTTCCAGCTACAGACCTAAAAGGTCTAATATATTTATCTGACAGCATTTTATTTCAGAAGGAAAGGGCTTAGCCTTTCTGAAGAGGTATGTGTTCTTTCGCTTTCATTGAGAGCATCACGAAAATTTATGGTATAGGGACACTATATTTGTTGTTGTCTTTTTTGACAGGAATAGTAATAGCCTTGAATTATTGAAAACAACTCAAGCTTCCTTTTTTTTTTTAGGTAATAAATTTAAGAGCTAATTTCCCATGGTTGAAAGGGTGGGTTACACCATAGTAACTGTTTTCAGCAAGAAGGAAGTTTATGGGATTACAGTCCCCGCTTCTAGTATGAAATGGTTGTTTTGATTTGTCCCTTACCAGAAACATAGTGAAGAAATAGTTCCATAAAATAAGAATCTCTTTCATCACACACATAGCCCTCACCTCTTGAGTGTTCTTTAGCCCTGTGTATATTGATATTCTCTGGCTGTACTGTGGCATAGGTACAATGCCTTAGTTGGGACCGTTCTCCTTCTGGAGAGGAGACGTGGTACAACCTGGAGACATGGACGCTGTGCTGAAAAGTGGGAGGGGAGGGCTTTAAGTGTTAGTCTTGGGTCACTGAGCACAGACCCATTCTTTTCACAGACAATTTTACTACTGTTTCTTTTAATGTTTTTTGTTTTGTTTTTAAAAGAGAAGTTAAAATCCACTCTGAGAATATGGAGATTTCATAATTATTTAAAAATTAACTTGAAATCGTCATTTAAATCATGTAGATTTCACATCAAACAATTATAACTCATGACAATATTACAGCATATATGTTACATGTTAAACAACATGATTTAAAACTTAAGTTTTCTACTTTCAGGTGTAATAGTGCTTTCATGGTACCCACCAGGTATGGCTGATGAAAATGGAGAACCAACTGATGATTTGGTGCCTGTTATTTTGGATTATGCACACAAATATAGTCTAAAGGTAAAGTATTTTTAAGATGTAAAAATTAGGACTACTTAGGGAAGTAAACCTTGCTAATAGTTTGCTACATCTGACTCATGGTATAGAGCAGAGAGGCTTGTTATGTAATGGTAGGTTCTGTTTCTGTCCCCTATTATGCTGCATTTCTATTTGGTCATAGAAGCAGGTATAAGTGCCCTTTGAAATACACTGGATTTTGATAAGGGCTAACAATATAGCCTTATAACTGGAATAGATACTACAATCTGCCTTTTTTCTGGTTTTGTTCAGGTCTAAAGTTTACAGAAACTGAGGTACAGTGTTGTGGATTTATTTTATTTTTCTTTTTAGGGAAAGAGTTTTAAAAATTAGACAATATTTTGTTTCCAAATGAGTTTTGGGAGTTGAGGAAAGTACTACATGTTTCAAATATTATGGAATACAGTGATCTATAAACCAGGGAACTTTGAAAAAGAAGAAAGACTATTTTTTTACATTATTGCATAACTTGCACATAGAGGTCTGGAGCAAGTATCTATCAGTAATAAAGAGGGATTTAGAAGTTCTAGTTTGGATTAATGTCTTTATTCCAGAAGGTGTCAGGAACACTTGCCTTGGACAGTAAGGTGAGAGAGGTGCTACTCTGACTTCAGATTACTCCAGGGCATGGCAGGATAGAAAGGATAAAATACCAGTTTCCTGAAATAGGTGAAATACCATATCAATTAATGATTATGTGGATTGATCATTAGAATCTAAAGTTGTGGCTTTATTTTGTTTATTTTTAGATTAGAACTTGTATTTTCTCTTAGGATAAAGAAAATATGCATTGCCTTTTAGTCTTACTGAGTAATAAATCTGAGTTTTTAAATTATCTAAGTAGCTGTGTATGTTTCATCTCTGAAGGATGTTGTCTGTACTGGGGACTAAAAATACAGCTTGTTCATCTGTTCTGGTTTTAGTTGGTCATGCAAGTTGCAGATTTCAGAGAAATTTGCTGTCACTAGTAGCAACTGTAGATTGTTTGACAAGCAAGAGGAAAATGGGAAGGTTGAATCAGATACAGAAGTAATTCTGAAGCTGTTAAAAATGCTGTCTGAATTGCATTATGTGACCTAAGTTCCACATATGCAGTAGCAAACTATTAAAACAGAAAAAAATAAAATAAAATAGTATCTTTCCCAAAAATTTTCAGATCATCTGGTGGAGCTTGCTCTCACCTAAAAAAACTTGTCAACATTCAAGTCTCTCAAAGGAACCAAGGCAAAATCAAATAAGCTACCAAGGAAAATGCATGTAATAATATGATATGGCTTGGAATAATTACTGGAATATCAAGTAGAGATGCTAGCAGGGAATTCTGCTTTCACTGTAATGTTTTTAAATATTCTTGCACTACGAAGTCCAAGAACACCAACATACAAAATACGTTTCTGTTACATCTGCGAAAAGATATATCCTTTTGATTTGCCTGCTTTTGATAGTTGGAAATAAAATATGAAATTATAGTGCTCTTCAGCCTGTCCTGTCAATCCTAATGATTTAGTCTAACACTGTATTTTTTCTATAGTTTGTACTTAATAGATATTGGCTCTACAGTGGAAATTTGCTATTGTTGCAGAGCTGTTGAAGACTTCATTAAATGCATTCTGCTCTAAAATTGCTTCTGAAAATCTAGTTGCTTTGATTAATGTAATACATTCTTCCAATTAATTGTATATTTGAAAACAATGGCATTTTTACATTGAAATGACTTCACATGTATACGTTATATAATTCCATAAGTTCCAAGGTTGAAATTCAGAGCAGTAGAAGCACATGATACTATATTTAGTCCCAAGACATTATTGCTGTTGATAAACATATAAAATTTTAAATAAAAGCTTTCATATCCCATGTCTTAAAATCTGTTTTGACACTGAAATCTCTCCTTGGAGAATATAGCAAATTTATTTAATAGTTTAGAAATTAAATATTAAAATGTTTCATTGTTTATGTTCTTTGACATTTGAATAGATTCTTTTAT
Source organism: Actenoides lindsayi (assembly GCA_025331215.1). Taxonomy (NCBI): domain Eukaryota; kingdom Metazoa; phylum Chordata; class Aves; order Coraciiformes; family Alcedinidae; genus Actenoides; species Actenoides lindsayi. The sequence goes on along the minus strand of WTSP01024644.1, from coordinate 68,523 downwards.
TTCAATTTTTAGTTTCTGGTTTAGTTTTTTAAGTGTTCTGAAGCATACTTACAACTTGCTATAACCTAGGGAAAACAAAAGCAGTGTTTTGTTTTAATGCAAAAAAATAAGTGTTTATTGCCAAACTTACTTGGATCTGAAGCCTCTGGTCTTATAAGTGCAAGAGTTGAATTAGGGTTGGATTATTCTCAGACTAATGAAAATGTTTGCTCTGTAAAAAAGAACTATATTTAATGTGACTGTTACTTGCTTCATATAATATGCAGTGCCCATGTATTCAAAGTGTTTTACCTTTGTGTTGCTCTTACTACATTTTCATCTTTCAGGTCACTTTTCATATTGAACCTTACAAAGACAGAGATGATCGCAGTATGTACCACAATGTCAAATACATCATTGACAAGTGAGTGCTTTCAGAATGGTTCCCTTTGGGGTTTGTTACATGTTACATAGGGAACTTCTGTCTGTTTTCTAAAGCTTGGAAGAGTATATAAAAATGTGTACTGAGACTGAAGAAAACTGTAAGAAACCTTGTACAGTGGTACAAAACTCAGCCTGTTTTTTAAATATTGAAGGGTTAATTTTACATAGATAATCAAACACAATTTGCTTTTAACATCCATTAGCATCACAAGTCATGATACTTCAGATTAAAGCAGTTAAAGTCTGAGCTACGTGATATAAACTATATATTTTTATAGTGACAAACTAGCAGCTAGAGCTTTGATGTGCTGACATCTAATGACTTAAATTCAGCTTGACAAATTCTGTAGAGCTACTAGTTACTTTGTTTACTTAGACTGTCTGATTTCATACTCAGAGAATTGTTCTTCAGAGAAGACTGGTACCTATAGCATGGTTTGAGTAAGTTACTAATTAGCAGTAATTTAAAGGTCCTTTGCAGATTCATTATTCAATACTTCAGCAAACACTGGTCTGAAAATGGATATGAATTGCTGTGTTTTGAAGCACACGCCCTGTTTCTTTTTAAATTAGTCTTTAGAAAAAGTCTTCAGCTTAGCTTGTGAAACAATATTTTACAAATGGCAAATTTTGTCTTTAACGATACTTGTTTGCTTTATAGATACGGAGGCCATCCAGCCTTTTACAGGCATAAGACCAGCACAGGCAGATTTCTTCCCATGTTTTATGTGTATGATTCTTATGTAACAATTCCTGAAATATGGGCAAATCTGTTAACCGTTTCTGGATCCCAGAGTATTCGAAATACTCCGTATGATGCATTATTCATTGCACTTCTTGTAGAAGAAAGACATAAGCATGACATTCACAGAAGTGGCTTTGATGGAATGTACACGTACTTTGCCACCAATGGTTTCTCCTACGGCTCATCTCATCATAATTGGGCAAGCTTAAAAGCCTTTTGTGATAGTAACAACTTAATGTTTATTCCAAGTGTGGGACCAGGGTATATTGATACCAGTATCCGACCATGGAACAACCACAACACCCGTAATCGTGTCAATGGGAAGTACTATGAAACTGCTTTCAGTGCAGCCCTTTTGGTGCGACCAGAAATTATTTCTATAACATCTTTTAATGAATGGCATGAGGGAACACAGATTGAAAAAGCTATCCCCAAACGGACTGGACAGGTGGTTTACCTTGATTATAAGCCACATAAACCAAATGTTTACCTAGAGCTTACTCAGAAGTGGTCTGAGAAGTACAGAAAAGAGCAAGAACAGTGGCTTATGTGAACTGTTGCTGCTTCAGTTGTTTCCTAATGCATTGACTACGTTGAGAAAGAGATTTAGAGCTGAAAAAAATGACTTTATTATAGATATGTTCAAATTATTATATCTCTTGAATGTATACGCACAACTACTGAATCGGAATTTTGAAGAGTAAAAAGATGATGAGAATACTGGCATTTCTGTCTTGATGCATATTGTGGTTCAAGAATATGCAGGGAATATGCTGGTGGTTTGTTTTTTATAAACTTTGTAATATGCATGCTAAGCTTCCAGAACATCTGCATGGAATAACTCTACATGACCAAAGCATAACAAAAATTTGGCGTAGTTATACTTACTTCCTTTATTTTTCTAGTTGTGTTTCTAATCAAAGTGATGCTGTAATCTAAATTTTTATCCTGATAGCTTCTTGCAGGATGCATGTCTCTAGTGTGTGGAATAATTTAAATCTACTGGTTTTTAATGCTTTGCACATAGGGAGTTCTTGACATATGACTAGCTTGTGGTAAAAGCACTGAAGAGAGGTACATGTGATGTAACACTAATGATTTTTGTTAAAAAGAAAAACAATATTTGAAAGATTGAGTTCCAAAGAACTGCTGAAATATTTCTGGTTTACTTCCATCTGTTCTGCTTAGTACCTGGTGCAGACTTCTGCAGATTACTGGCTACTGACCAGTAACATAGTGTTTTCTATGTTACTTTGAATTATTAAAAAAAAAATAATTGAAAAAATATTTGAAACTGAGAATTGAAAAGATTTTTTGGGGGGGTGGGGGGATCTCGTAAACATGCAAAAAATATACTAAAACTTCTTTTGTTACATATTGTCTGCTAATTGACTGCAGACACAGATCTAGCATGTAAAGATTCTAAAGCTAGTATCTTGCTAGTCCTACAATAAATAGAATTTTAGGAAATGGGTTTTATTTTTTTGTTTCTGATTTAGGAGCAGTATAGTTTGGTAGCCATGGCAACAACTACCCATTGGTTTAATTTCAAATCTGAGATACCTATTTTTCATATAGTCCACCTGGTTATTCCAAGATTCAAAATAGTAGATACTAAAATCTTGTTATCGTTCAGATAAGCTTCCTGCTAACGCTACCTTTAATACTGTGGTGTGTCTGGAAAAGAGTACTTTCAGACCTAAGAATCTCACCTTTCAAGTGAGATTATCAACTGGTTTTTTTCGTGAAGCTTGCAGGGACCCAAGTCACATGGATGTGTCTCCTCAGCATTGTTTTTATTGGCATTTTCATACAACTTCATAGAAAAGTCCTGAACTTAGGAAACTTAGAAATAGTAGGAATTGCGGTGTTTTCTTTATTTGTAGCAAGTGTTTAATCTAAAGCAAAGTTGCTTTTTAAAATTTATTTTATTTTATATATAAGGTGCTTATTCTGTGTTTTAATTCATATGCTGAAACTCCTATGACCACTAGAATTTCATTGCTTTCATCAGGACCCATGGAAATAACACTCTTTACTCAATTCTCACAGTACTCTGTCCATGAAGTTGTAAGGTGAATGTGAGGACTTCTTGTTAAAAAAGAACACAGATCAAAACAGTACATTTTTTTCCAGAAACCTTTGTCATTCCAAATAAATATAAGCCAGTTCGTACTAATATTTTCTAGAGTCTTTCTGGTATGAAAAAGGTTTGTTTATGTATTTTTCACTTACAGTTTAAGTTTTTCTGAAGTTTATTAAAAAGATGAGGTGTCAAATAATGCACTCAGCTGCTTGAAGAAAATACAGAAATTGGGTGACAGATACATAATGTGCACCTCTAGAGTTACTGGAGTCTTACTAATATCTCTTCATAATTTTTTTCTTTCATATTTCTGCAAATTCCAACGTCCTTCTGAAAGAAATGTTTACTAATGCCTGTTTTACTTGTGCTCAGGTGGATAAACTGAAGTAGATACAGGTATGACCACAATCACAAAGTGTTGTCTGAGACATATGAAGCACTTGATGGACTTCTACCACTTCCATGTTAACCACTCCCTTTACTAAGGAAACTGGAATTAAATACATAATTCGTTTTTATAATTTAAGTTTATGCTTTTAAAGCCCAAAGAGTCCATATATTTATTTTAAATGTGAGGAAATTGTTAAATTTTTTGCATATAAATATTCCATGTATTATTAAAAAACCTTCTGAAATCAAACCTTTTGAAAGAACAAGTCTCTTTGTTTTCCCTTTGCTTAAACTTTTGTGATCCACCAGGCTTTTCTCACTGCAGTTGTCTGAGCACTTTACTAGTCTTGGCAGCCTTGCACTCAAGTTTTCAGCTTCTTACTTTCTCCTGATGGCAGTTTTCCTCCATGACTACAAAAGTTGCTCCTTTTGTTGCTGTTTGGAGAAACACTTGAAATCTGTTGTAGAGTATTGTAAATCTGAGGTGATTTATCTTGTTTAAACTATAATTTATAGTAGCAGTGTAATTGATCCTCGTTACTCTGAAAAAACTCTGTAATTGCTGTAAAGATATCATTCAGCACTTGCCATAAGTATTATGGACCATGACATGATGCTGTATAATGGCATCTTTAGAAGAATTTACAGAATATCTGTAGAAAAGGATGAAAATTAAGTACCTGGAAATTTATTGCCCTTGAGCAACTGTATTTTTATGTACTTGATTTGTTTTCAAATATAAAAACACAACCTAATAAAATATTTCAGAATTTAGAATTTATTTTGATAATCCTTAGAAGAACTGGTGGAATAGCAGCTACTAGAACGACTCTACCTGCCTGCCCAGTAAGTTCTCTGTACTTTGAGCAAATACCATACTACTTCTTATTCTAGGGCATAGAGAGTTTTGCTGATGGACTGCTGCTGCAGTCATGGTAGTTTTTGGAAATTTGAGTAAAAATAGGCCTCTGGGAGAGGACCTGTACAAATGCAAAAAAGATTGTTACAAATACACAGTAATTGATGGGAAGAAGGGAAAAGTTGAATGTATTTGGAAGGTGATTATTCCAAGCTTTACAGTTAACAAACAAATAAAAACAGACTCCGATGTGTAACCAAAATTGGGAGGGAATATTTGAGTTTCAGATCTGAAAAGGAATTTGAGGAGTATCTGGATCCTATTTCATTTTGGCTTCACACCCCTATTATTTTTTGACTAATTGAAAACAAATTGTAGTGATTACTTTTAAAATTTTTACACTGATTAATTGCATTTGACTCATTTTGTTACAATGTTATAGTACTTTGAGTGATATACTACATTTATATAGACTAGGCAAGCTATGGGAAGTTTTAGTAGAGATTGTGCCATGCTGTGCCTCTGCAAATACAGAAATACCTGAAGTTATCAACCACATTCTACTGACTGAGTGGGCCCAGAGGAAAAATTATTTTTGAGACAAGGAGCAAGTCTTTGTGGCAAAAGAGAACTACTTTTTAGAAGAAAATCTATAGGTTCATTTCTTCTTCTGTCAGTTGTGATCAGGTAAATTGTTTCAATTCTGTGAGCTGTCTCAGAACTGAAGCTTAATGCATCATCTCTGAAATAAGAATTTATATTAAATCTTGTCTCATAGTGCATGTTTCTCAGATCTACAAGCTTGTACTGAGTTTTGAGGGAAAGAACACTTGCATATGCTGTTACTATTTCAGTGGCAAGCTGTAGATTATAGTGAATGTGGTTTCTGTGCTGATGTTGATTGTGCTTGTCTAGTGCCTTTCTTTTGAGCTGCCAACAATTTGTCTTAAGAGGTCGTTGAAGCAGAAGACTCTTTAGTGAACTCATTTTTTTTATGAAACTTTATATTCATACACTCTGTGTAATCTGAATTAACACGTGTTACATGTGGCGCTCGGGTTCCCTTGAAAACTTGTCACAGGAGTGTTTGCAGCACTGCCACTGGTAGGAGAATGTATCTCTGGCACATGGACAAGGACATACTGTAATTTGTGGCACTCTTTTTGTGAATCTTGTGTACTAAGAAGAGGAAATATTTACAGATTAATTATTTACCACTTAAGCCAAAAATCTCGTTCCCAGTCTTAAGGTATTTCACAAGTATTGGTCCTCGTCTTTCTACTGCTTAAGATAGTGTCAATATTTCATTCCTTTTTTATCTTTTAATTTTGACCAGCATGTTAATTGTTGCATAAACCTCTAAAGTGATTGTATTTCTAAGACTTCATAGTTGTAATATTCTGTAAAGAGAACCTACAAGATTATTGGCACTGCAGAAAAGCCTGATATGAATTTGATATTGTATAGTTACGATTTTGTTGTGAATGGATAGTGTATCTTTGCTATGTATTGAACATGAATTAAAAAAAATAATATTTCTATTAATACTCTACCTGGTTGTGGCAGAGATGCATTTGACTACATGCATATATAAAAACCAAGTGTGTGCGCGTGTCTATTTATATATATTGTATATGTGCATATAACTAAAGTCATTCAAGTACTATATCATTGTATTAAAATTACAGGCTGGGTTCTGCTACTTTTACATAAGCGGTGGTTTTAATTCCCTATGATGTTTACCAAAAAAGGTAGTTGCTTATGTATGATTGCTTTCATGAACAATAAATGTCTGCCCAAAAAGTGTGATTTAAATGGAGTGTGTGATGAGATTAGAAAGTGAGTTTTTCTCTGTTACAATATATGTGTAGAATTTAATTAGACTAAAAACAACAGACTTGTTACAGTGTTTTTAAACAGACAGTACTGATCTATTTAGATCTATTTGTATTATATCTTAATAGGCTACTAAGTGAATAATGCACTTGATGCTGCTAAGTCACTAGTGCTTAGTATGCAAGGTATGACTGTCTTTTGACAAAGTAAAACTGAAGTTCACATGAAGTTTAAGAGGGATGGGTGCACAAATAAATGACTTGCAGGAGAATGGTTTTCAACTGAATAGATTTTTATTTTTTTTTTAATTTTGTAGAGGTGTGTTGCTAGATGCATAGAACTAACACAAAAACAGGTGCGTTGTTGGGGTTTTTTTTAAAGACACTGAAATGAGTGCTATGCATCTGAGAGCAGGACCTGGCCTTCAGAGTTGGTTTTATAACTTGATGTCATTGCTATGGAAACACAGCATGATCTCCCAAGACAGTCACTACACTACAGTGTGATTCAACAAATAAAGAACAAACCAGAACTCCAGTTGGTTTTAGAGTATTAGTGAAAAATTAGGCTGCCAGTTTGTTATGATTACAAGTTTCTTGGCATATTCTCACATCCTAGAATAGAAAAATATCATAAAGCTGAGATTGACTGTGCCTTAAGACCCGATAGCCAGTTAAAGTTTGATAAGTACAAGTCTCTATATTATAATATACATATTTCAACAATACAATATTTCATAATGTCATTGCCACTAATAAAATAACTTCATAACAACACATACTTATTTTTAAAAAGAAACACGTTAGCCCAAAAGAAGCCAGTAACCTCAGAAAGCAATGTTAATCTCTTAGTAAAAACACTAAGATTTTTCAGGGGAGAAATAAGTAGTCATTTACTTTATGAGATGCTCATCAGTCTTTACATTGCCTCATATATGATTCTTGGTGAGCAGAAAAATTTTATTCCAGGTAAGGATATATTTTAAAAAAAATATGTTCTGAAAGCACAAACAGAAATCATCATTACTTGTGGTATTATGCTAAATGTACATCTGCTTTGCTATTTAGGCCCAACCTCAGGCCAGCTTCGTCATCTACTGCTAGCACTTGGAATTCATTCCATATATTTGTACATATTTTTAAAATGAAAACATTAGAGAATAAGCACAAAGCAAAAAAATTTAAATTCTGTTGCAGTAACATAACATTGAAAAAGATAAGCTGCATAGAAATGAGGGAGGGAAGCATATCAAAGTCTGGAGGCTATATACAGGCACTATAACCAGAGTCAGATTATAACACCAATCGGAAAAGATTTTTAAGAGGACTGGAAGAAGTTCATGTAGTTAACATAATAAAGTGTTAGAAATAAAAGATACCTTTTAAAGACAGATTCTGTTCAATAGATAAAACCAAGAAAAATTGTAATTTCTGGCACTAACAAAGGTATGCTAAAACAAATCCCCCACCAAACTTGGAGGAACAACTTCCTAAACCTATGAAATTAATAGTGAAACTTTTTTTGTTTTCTTTTCGCAGAAGAAAATATAGCAAAAAAACCAACAAAAAACCCAAACAAAACTTTAAAAATCCTATATACTAGAAGCATCATTAATGCATATTTCTAAAACATGTCACAAGCAGACAGAAAGCTGGTAGTGGGCTGGTAAAGCCGACAGTTAACAGAAAAGAGCTTTCAAAGAAGATAAGGCTGTAGAAGAGAAGTTTAAAGTGTTTTTACCTGTTTATTGCAGAAGAGAGTAGAGATTTTTTTCCATGCTGGGATTTTTCCAATATTTGTTGGTGATTAATCTGAATTCTAAGCCAAAATGTCATACAAGTGATTTTTTTTTTAATGGATCAATAAAATGGACAGCAATAAATCCCCCAGTCTCTATAGTGCTCACTATGAAATTGTTAATCTGTTAAAAATATTGGATACTGTGTTGCTTAAATTAAGGGTAGTCACATGGAGGAAGTGTGACAAATGTGGTATCAATTTCAAAAAGACTTCTAGGAGGGATTCTGGGAAATGCAGACAAGTCTAAAATCCATGCTGGATAAAAAATTAACAATAATAGACATTTAAGATGTGTATTGGGCAATATCAATATGGTTTTTTCAAAGCAAAGTCATGCATCGCAAACCTGGTACATTTTTGAAAGTGCAATTGAAAATGTGGTCAAGAACAAGAAAGCTGTCTACGAGATACTTTGTCTTCAAAACATACTAAATTATTAAGTAGAGGGAAGCATCTTCAATAGATTGCTTACCAGTAAAAGTTAAGAAACAGTTAATAAAAATATTTAAGTTTCATAAAAGCAGGCTCAGGTTAGGTCTCAAAGAAACCTGTATTGGCCTTTGTGCTGTTCAGAAAGTAATTTCTTTTTTTAAAAAGTATTTGCTAGTGATACACAATTTGTGAAGATAGAAGTAAAAACCTAATTATACAATACTAATCAACTGGGTGATAAAATGTTGACTGGAAAAACAATGAGAGATGCATATCAGTAAATACTGTAAATATGCAAAGCTATACTACATGATAGTGGTCTCTTACTGCTTATAATAGAGATTTGTCTGTCCTTTAGTCTGGTTCTATAAAAAATTAATCTCAGTGATAGTAAGCAACAAAACGTTATCAGGAAAGAAAATTTAAAGTATCACTGTATGATTGTACACATTTGCATTGTCCTTGTGTCTGGAATATGAGTTATACTTATTTTTTTTTTATAATATATATTTATATATATACATGGAATGATTACAAAAATCTCAGATTTAAAAAAAAAATTCAAACTAAGGAAAAAGACCATTAGAAATAGCTTCAAGCAAATAATTCTTCAGAATGTGTGGATGGACTAGAATCATTGAATGGCATGAAGAAAATTAATAGAGAACAATTTTCTATTCCTTATAACAAAAGAAGGGCATCTAATTAAATTTTCAGATCATCTGTTTAAATGAAGAACTACTTTTTTCGTTCATTACAGTCAAATTAACAAACTCATTGCTACAGGACATAGTAGAAATTGAAAGTATAGTAGGTGCAAAGTAACATAACATTGATCAGCCTTACTTTGTTAACAGAGTGGTCCAGGTGCAACTTTTGTCTCAAAAACTCTATTTCTTACACTGCTTTAGGTATTTTTCAATAGACATGGTCTGTATTGATTTCCGTATGGAAAGAAAAATTGTCTTAAGCTGTTTCTGAAATTAAAAGGATATTCAAACTGGAAGTAGAAAAGAGAGGAGGTGGCAAGAAACTATGATTTGGTGGCAACTAATTCATTATTTTGTTTTGTTGGTGTGAGGTTGAATGTTGTTAGCGTGAAACTAGAACATCATTGGAATATCACGCACACTATGCCAAGCCAGAAGCATTTATTCTTGAAGATACTAAAGGATTGTGGTGTTACAGCTTGTCTACCATTGAAAGTAAACCCGAGAGGGGTTGGAAATAGACCCCATATGTTACAGGAAAACTCGGTCTACCCCTGTCTAGCTTCTTCAACCTGGTGCTATAGATGAGTTTGATAGCAAGTTTTGGAGCTTCAAAAAGAGACTGGGGCAGTAGGGGTCTTTGAGTACAGATTATAGAGGTAAAGAAGGGAACAATCACATCATTAAGCATAGGAATTCCAAGGAATCTTGCACAGAGTCTGTAATTTGGTAAAGTCAAAATGTAATTTCCTTTATAACCCACTCAATTTATCTTTTGATGTGCAGTGGGGAACTTTGTACAAGTTAACAGTTGTTTTTCCTGTACCCATTTAGGCCTGTACATTGAATTTCATTTGCAATTTTATTTTCTTATGAAGTAAAGTCTTTATAAAGAGTTTTTGCAGAATTTGTGCAGTTCTGCAAATTGGCCTGTGACTAATCCTAGTCCATGAAAATAATATTTTCTTTATGAAATGAAATATATGAAATATATTTGAAATAATAAATTCTTTAGGTAGTACGGTCAGAAGCCTTTGTACTACTAATTGCTAGTTATCACTTGTGACAAAGCTTAGGAAGTGACTGAGAAATCATATCTAGGTTATTTTACTGTAAAATAAAACATATGGTTGAAACCATCTTCAGCTACACCTGAGGAGAGAAACTGGATTAAATTGTCAAAGTGGAAATATGATAGGCCATCACTGGAACAGCTTTACAGGAGCCATGTGAGACTACTTGCATGACATGAAGTAGCAAATTCTTTCTAAATGTGAGATATTTTCAACCATATTTCATATTCATTCAAAGGCTTTTTGAGTTAATCTACAAAAACTAGTGATTATCAACTTCATCAACTAAGTCTCAGATTTGGAAATAATTTGGAAACTCTGAAAACATGAAGCTAATTAAAAGTTTGCTAGTTATATGAATAGCGATACTACAGTTGGCATGTAAAACACACGCAAATTAGCTATTACTATGTAAAACACTGAAGCTTAATGGGGGAATTTTCAAGTGTCACAAAGCAAAACCAGTTTGCTTTTAACAGTTTCCTTTAATAATCTCTGAAAAATACTATCCTAACAATTTCTGAAACTTAGGAAGGGATGTTTGCATAGTTCTCTGTAAGAGAACTGCATGCTTATCAAGGGTTTCGAAAATAGCATTGTTAATTTTTACTATGGTTTATCTGTAAAGTGTGTTTCTGTCCTGAAGTAAATCCTTATCTGTTCTTATTTTCTCCTTTTTCATTTGAGACTGATTCATGTAGAAAATGTCCATGTTCTTAGCTTTATATACGTAGTTGATTCTTCGCAGCACCAAATGTGCTCTAGTAAATAATTGTTCATTATAGGGATATATATTGGCTTCTTTGTATCAGGAAGGAGAGAGGGATTGCACATCCCATAGATACAGCTTGAATATGTATAATACATGGGAGTGGGAGGGAGAGAAGGGAGTGTTCATCATTTCACGCAGATCAATTCATACTTTGATCTCTCTGAAAATGTAATGCTTAGACAAATTTTCACTGCAGTAATATGCTACTAAATACGGCATAACCATATCTATTTGGTAAACACATAAACCATGGTGCTACTGAAGAAATGTACTTTTCCTATGATAGTCATATTGTCCTCTGCATTCTTTGTCAAACATTATAATATATGTTCACAGGTGCATAGATCTCTCTTAGTAATTTACAATCTGAAATACTTTTCTGTACCAAGTCTGTAGTGATTATAAAAAATAGATAAGAATTTTAAATTATTAGACTAATTGAAATACTTAAAAAAAATCTTAGGAGCTAGCTTGCAAAATGTTCATACTTAGTATGATTATAATGGCTTTTTTCTCTGACCATAGTCAGCCTTTAGTTAGGAAACCTCTCAGAAGAAAGTAAAGAAGCAGAGAATGAGGGATGTATGGATTGTTGTTCTTTTTTTTGTGCTAATGCTTGAAACCTACAAGATAAGGCTTTCATATGATATAGAATTTTTGTGCTTAACCCTATGCACTCAATCATTTCTTTAGTTGACATTTTATAATATGTTAACCTGTAGCATGCACAGTGCATTAGAATACTAGGGCCTGATTGTGTTTTTTGAGCTTTGGTTTAGGCCCTAAACAGATTTTCCAAAATCTTCAAGAAGAACAGAGAAGGCAGCATATGTATTTGTGTGATAGGAATGCTTAATGTGCTATGCACATAAAAGCATGACAGCAACAGCTAAAAAGCATTTTAAATCAACATAAACAATTTGAATAAATGTTTATTTCTCTTTCCTTAAAACATATTTTTAATCCAGTGCTTTCTAGTGAGCAAAAGGCTAGAAGTGGTTAGATGCAACGTTCATGTGTTTTTAAACTACAGTAAAATCTGAAATCCCCAAATCTCAGCTTTTAAACCCTTCTTCAATATAATGAAAGCATGCTCAGCTTTTATGCATTTACTGCTTGCTGATGTCACTGGTATTAGGCAAAGCCCTGAGGAGGTATAAATGGTGACAGAAGCCCTAGCAAAAATAACAGGTTCAAAGGTGTCAGTCCGTAGATCCATGACAGAGCAACAGTGTATCTGCCTTACCTGAGACAGCACCATTATAACAGCAGCCTCGACAGGGATGTGATATCCAGATTAGAGACAGCATACAATGAATTCATTTTTTAAAAAATCAAAGTTATAAATCAGCAGAACCAAACTCAAATGTCATCATCCACCTGCAAGCTCTTAACACTGTACTAAGACAAAAACAGTTTTTTTCCCTGTACCTAACTTCTTGTGGAAGCTACAGAGTACTGGATGGAATGATGTAGCCTGTACTGAGCAGCCCTGATAAATCATAAACTTGTAGCTCACTTCCACATGAAACAGGAGGAAGGATTGAACGTATTTAGGACACATACTTTGGAAACCCACACACACCCACATGAAGTTTGTCACATGAAAAACAGCTGAGGTGGGGAATAGGCGCTCCTCCAGAGACAACTGGCAAAACTGTTAACAAGGAGGGCAGAGAAGCTGATTTAGGGTGATCTGTAGAGCAGATGGGAGTAGAAGCAATGGATGGAAGGAAATGGAAGATGGAGTTCTGCCCTCTCTGCCAGAATTTACAAGGAAATAGTGTGATGTCAATATGTAATGTGAAATTAATGCTACCAGCGATGTATTTCTGTAACATATATGTAAAATTCTGAGCTTGGTTCAGAAATGTTATTTTTTCCATTATTAACTCATATTCATGACATCATAGAGATGTTATGCTATTTATAAATGTTTTGCATAAGCTCTTCCCCCTCTCTCTCTCTGTCTTTACAGTTGCATATTTTATTGTACCCCAGATGCAGAAATACAAGTGTGTAGTGTCTCTTGGTGAGATTCTTAGAGGAAGCGTGATAATTTATTTTTTTTATTTGAATGGGACTCAAGATACAAGATTGAGTTCCCAGCTGTGTTACAGGAACTTGCTGGCCTCAGGCAATTGCCTTAGTCCCCCATGTGTAAAACAAAAGTAATATTCCTTATCCATTGTGATCTGGCTGTCTGATTTATTCAGTTGTCAAAAGTTTTGTTTTTTTTTCAGGCAAAGGCTGTTGCTTATGATGATTTGTGTGCAGAGCACAATGGGTACCCTGTCACTGTCACCTGCTTATCTAGATGCTGCTAAAATATAAGCTGTCTTTGTAAGCTAAAAATCTCAGGCAGAGCTTTTGTCTGGAGGTGTCTGATGTTCCTGCTTTGTATTTAGAGCAGTTAAAATTGAGCTTTAGATGCAGCTGCACAAGAATAAAGGTCATCTAAACAAGAAATTATTTTTTTCCCTAAACTAGAAAAAAAATGATACTAGCAAAAGAATTCTTTATCAGCAGATACTATAATTATACCAACTGGGCTGCAGAGAGGGATGACAAGTAAATAGTGCAGTTCCCTTAGGCCAGAGAGAACTGAGAGGCCCAGAGGTCCTCAGGGAAATACTGCAAATTTCACATGCTAATCACGTGAGGAAAAGGCTGTCTCAGAACTGCTTCTTCCAGAGCTGCAGGCACTGTTTGAGGTGACTGAAGAACTTCCATTTTCCTTACTTTGCTAGTTTATGCTCTTACAGTCCATGAGAAAGAGAGCTTACAACATCTGTCCTTGCTGCAGTTCCCATTCCTATCTCATTACCCCATGTAAATTCACACTCTTGCTGCCTCCTGCTTACTTCACAGTTACCCCACACTTATTATACCCCACTTTTCTATAATTTCTGATAGCTAAGATTACTTCAGTGAGAAATGAAAGGGAGGGACTGATGGAGTGAAGAAGTAGGTCTTTGTGAAAAGCTCTAAGTAACAGCTTCCCCTTTCTTTGATGGAAAAGGAGCATTCAGCAGTGTATAAACTGAGGAGTGGTGTGCTGGTGTGGAAGGTAAACTCAGCACTGCACTGAAACGTGTTACCCAGGCAGATAGCTACAAAACTAAATGCTGTGGGTGCAGGATGTAAAGTAAGAGGTTGTACTGTAGCACTTACTTTCAAGTTCAGGATGAAAAATTACCCTGAACTCCCAGTGGCTTAAAAGCAAAATACAGTTTTCTTTTTTGAAACTCCTGGTTAGATATAAATCTGCCAGTAAGAGCAAAATTCTAAGCATGGGTCCTTTCCTCATCCTCAGACAGCATTTAATGCATGAACAAGACTACCTCAGAAGACTGCAAATCAGATAAATGCATTATGGGCAAGACGTTGTGCAATGAAATTCAGGAGCTCTGTTAGAGTATGGGTGGGGAGTATCTAAGGTAGCAGGCTAAAGGGAGTAGGATATAATTGAGGCATGAAACGTTAGAAAAATGAAAGAACAGCAAGTATAGTGAGAAGGACTGCTACATTTCAGCCAGTGTTCCGTTTGTGAAAATAGCAATGCTTGGGCAATTTATTAAGTGCATGCACTCAGGAATTTTGTTAGCTAGGTTAGCCAAGGCTTATGTCATGGAGAGAGAAGCAGCAATGACAAACCAAGACAGTATTAGAAAGTAAGAGAGAACTGAACTTTTGGGTTAGCCTGTGCATGAGAAAAACTGGGAAAAGCTCCTTAAAATTTTGCAGTTGACTGAGTTTGGAAAGAACAAGATTTCATGTGACTACCTCCATTTCCTTTTGTGCCTTCTTCGCTCAGATGGCTAAATGGATGACTCACTGTGGATTTCTTGTTGCTGTCAGAGCTATTGCACAAGAACAAGAGCAGTTTGTATGAAAAGGCGAGCCTTTTTTACATGTTCAAGTACATTTCCTGCTTCCTATCATAGGTTATGATAAACTGAATGAGTTGGTGTCTGGGTGCTGTGTTTTTAAATGTCCTTAGCATGTTATTTGCTCTTTCATACCATAAGAAGACAATCATTTGCTCTATGTGGTAACCATAATTGATTTTGCTCATTGTTCACGTGGGAATGGAAACCAATGCAAACTGTAAGGTAACTGTGATCAAGAGCAAATGCTCATAACCACCATTCCTAGGTTAATTGCAATAATGTTTTTATTTGTTAATTTCTGCAAACTGTCAATCAATTAGTGTCTCAAACTATGGCCTTTACAATTCTCACCAATGTATTCAGCTGTTAACACAGATATATTGTATTAAAAGGCTTTGGTTAAATGGAACATCAGCAGCATTTATTGCAAAATTATGCGGTACCTAGAGCATTTTACACAATGTTTTTCCAAAATTCGCTTAAATTATTATATATTTTTGTCTCACAATTCAGAATGTATGTGGTGAACGATTTAAATTTCTTTTTCTCCCATTAATTTATATAATAATAATGATAATAATAAAAAGCATTAGTAGTTTATTACTTTTAATCCAAATAAGCAAGAGTATCCATGGTATAAATTACAGGAGCTATTTAGTAGTTCAGACCACACTTGGGCCATTAACAATGTTTATGCAGCTAAGTTAATATAATTCCACTTGCAAAACATACTGATTTTTTCTTAAAAAAAAAATGAAAAAAAAAAATAAAAGCTTCAAGAGATCAGTCAGTTGTTTTTTTTTCTTTAATAGAATGCAGAAAAGGGAATATTTTGAGCTTAGCAGAACCTTGCAAATGGGTGTCACGGCACATGATTAAAACTTGAAAATTAGCAAAAAGGCAAGTAAGCATTCAAAGCACAAGCATAGCCCATTACAGAAATGAACTATATTTATTTCTGTTTAAGTGCATCATCAACAATATTGAATTGAATCCTCCAGGACAATCATCACAGAGGTGCTGTGCAGATACTGTTGCACACTTATACCAGTTTTTTCTTAAATAATTTTGTTTCATAAATAAATTCATTTGTGAAGCAGGGGGCAGTGTGTGAGAGATGGTCTTTCACTGTACTGCCTTCTTTGCATAATGCATATACATAGTGCATAGTATCTCATACCTATACTGTGAAATGTCTAATTGCTCAGCTGTATCCTTTGCACTCAGAATGTTAAGGTCTTTCCTGTGCTTTTTTCTCTTTCATTTCATCTCATTTCAGCTAGGATATATTAAAATACTAGGCAAGGAGAAGAAATATGTAATAATAAATAACATATACATATACTATATGTTTGTAACCACATTCTTCAAAATGCTTATACACATTTGAGAAAACAAAAGTCCCATCGGCCTTCACTAAGCCTCTCTGCCAAGCAAGGTAGCTATGATATCACTTTGCTGGGAGAAGCTGTTTGGTATAGTACATTAGGAATTAGCCTGATAATTCAGTCAAATATCCTGTTCTGGACCGTGGCACAGGTCTTCAGCATGGCTTTGGAAAGCCTTTTTCCCATGTCATGCCTTACACTTTGGCCTGACATTTGAGACTAATAATACTAATTTTCTGTATTATACAGCACTGCAAGATTTACAGGTGAGCAGTACTTTGCAGAATAGTGTTCCTTTGTTGACAGTATTTTGTTTTATTTGGAAATCCCAGCCTTTATGTCCCAGCTCAGCTGATAAATAATTAAGGAATATTCACATCATTTTCATTTTACGTGTCTAAAAATAGTGTTATGAAGAAACTCAAAAATCTTGTGGCCTGGATTCTTTACACAGTTCCTGGTGAAAGAAGACAGCTTCAGAAGAAAGTTACATGATTACATGAATATCCCATTCCAAGCATATTACATTTTCCTGGGCCAGGAAAGTGCTCAGCTGAAGTTGAGGAGTAGAGATGTGAATAGAATAGAAGGAAAGTAAGGGAAAATAAATATGTAAAATGTTCAGAAAATAGAATCACAGAATGCTTTGGGTTGGAAGGGACCTTAAAGATCATCTAGTACCATCTAGACATCTTCCACCAGACCAGGTTGCTCAAAGCCCCATCCAACTTGCTCTTGAAGAATTCCAGGCATGCGGCATCCACAGCCTCTCTGGGCAGCCTGTTCCAGTACCTCACCACCTTCCTTATATATAATCTAAATCTATCCTTTTCCAATTTAAATCCATTACCCCTTGTAATAAAATAGGATGAGAACAAAAGAAAAGAAGTCAAAAAATAGAAAGAGTTTAAACTAAGTTTGACTTTTTTTTCCTCCTAATCTGATGGCTCATTTTTTGCAAGTCTTTTAATGTCATTAGAAATTGAATATTTAATTAAAATTTCATCCTAATAATAGCTCAAGGTTGCTTCTAGATAATTTAGCAGTAATAATCCAATCCTGCTCTAATAAACTTTAAGGCTTTTGGCCTCAGAGATTAACCTGAATGTGATTATTATCTAATAAATAGGGAACTTCCTCAAGCTATCATTATATAATTTATAAATCTTCAGACTACACTGATAACTGCTATGTTTTACTTTGTAAAAGGAATAAAACATAGTAATATGAGACCTTGCTATGTAGACCATTCTGTTAAGTCAGAGGTAGACAGAAATTGCTGGGAGATTCTTTGGTGAGTTTTGGTTTATAAGTAGAGCACAAAAAGCAAAAGTATGTTAAATATCCTGTGAAGCAGAGTCTGTCATTTGAAGATTTCCCATCTCTGTGCATTGATATTACTAATGAGCTGAGGCAAGAAAGAAGGGGGAGATAAAAGATAATTGTGTGTTTTCAGTCCCTTTTTACTGGAGGTGGTCATGTAAATGTGATAGGCATGATTTCCCAAATTCAATTCTGTCTGACTGTAATTTTGCAGAGGCAAAAATAAAAGCTTATATATATAGGCTTGCATGTAATCCTCTTAATGGACTTCAGGAATAGCTGGGTGTCCACAGACAAACATTTCAAGGCTTTGAAACAATGCATCAAGAACTAGCCTCTGTATTTAAAAGCTTTTTTTTTTTTTCCTTCCTTGGTGTTTGCATTCTGTGCTTGAAATATTAGTTTATTACATTAGAAATTACTATAATGTCAGTAGATGTATGTTGCTGCTGAAGAACTGGAGTACTTCCCAGCTTCTAGACCTGAGAACGCACTTTTCAGCTCTATCTGTGTTGTAAGAAGACCTTGCTGTTCATGGTTTTCACACAAGAAAAAAAAATACATATACAAGAGCTGCAGCACTGGATTATTGCAGAACTGGACTGAAGTCTAGATCACATAGCAGTAGATAGACAACCACAATCCTCATCTCCAATCTTTTATATTGTCTTTGTAGGCTAATTTATAAATGTTTCATCATGAGAGCTGTATTATGAAGGAATTGTGCCTTGGCATATCAGAGTTCTCTGCATTTAGCTAACTATAAATACACTGTTAACTTTACCATACACAGCTTGAGCTGCACTGTTTAATTTTTGGCATGCTGCTTGTCACTGTTTTGATCCATGCCACCTAACATCCTTCCAGACAATGAATGGTTCGGAGAGTAATGAGCCAAAATAATGTTCACAATTGTCAGTATGAATGAGACAACATTTTGGGGAAGTTGAAAACAGATTTTAGCTAGATGGATGCAATTTGTGTCATGCTACTGAAAACATGGTAAAAAAGAAACAACACTAAATTCTTACAAAAAAAAAGAAGGTAGATGTAGGACCTCTTGCTGTGGTTACATTTTTGCCATGTGCTCTGCTATACAGCTCAGCTACCTGTCTGTGTGAGGAGAACAGTGTCAAAATACTATCTTTTCTCTGCAAAAATTACCTAGAAGGTTGAGCTGTGATCAGGTTAGTCTAAGCAGTCCCTGCTGCTAAGCAAGCAATGGTCCAGTGAATGAATACATAAAGACACAAGCCAGCACAACCCACCAGTGAGAGATAAGGACAGAAAGGGAAAAACATTTTAATAATGGATTCTTTCTCATCTTTGTTGAACTGCAACTGTGATTTTCTAAAATCAAAATAAAATTCAGTCAATTATTTCTTTGGCATCTTTAAATAAAATAGTCATTGGTTCAAAATGCAAATTGGATTATTAGATGCCTATTCTTTAAATTCTGAACTAGTGCTTTGGCTAACTCAAAATGTTTAGTTATATTGTTATTGCACTTTCCCAGGACAGATAATGAAATTATTTAATTGAGTCTTCAATATTATTCATAACATTATTATCATTATTATTATTATTATGGCTTTGGAATTACAAAAAATGGTTTGAAATTACATTTCGCTATTAATTGATGGAGAAAGTATTTTTCAAGTGTGTGTACATCTAAAACCAGACTTCAGCCACAAGTAGTTCTCATGATTGTTATTTGAATCTTTAGTTCTTCTAATTTTGGTTTGGGTTTTTTTTTTGATAATCCATATGTCACAGTCACATGTGTAGCCCTTAATAATAATATGTGTGCTTTTGTTTTCCCTGACTTTGGGCTTGAAGGTCATTCACTCTGTTATTAACAAAATGCTCATAACTTACTTATTATCAACTACAGATTAGTTCTTCCCATGTCTGATCTTTCTGACAGATTTGAATGTCAAGCCAAGGTGTCTGATTCTCTCTCATGTAATGGATTGTATTTGCTTCCTTAAACCTTCTTTAACACCTTTAAAAGATATATCTACAGTAGAAGTTTCACGTCATGGGCCTTGCTTTGTTTGCATTCAGTTTGCACCCATGATGATCCCTTAGGACACAGTACTGCAAGGTGCTGAGTGAACCCAAAGAGATACTGAGCAATGTCAATTCTCATAGAAACCTGTAAAATTAAGGACAGTTTGCTGCCCAAGGAGACCTTTAGTATTTCAGAGTTAGTTATTCCATTTGTCTAGTAAAATAAATAGATAAGACTGACAAGGAAAGCATCCTACCTGCGGCTCCCCTGAGGTGTATCTGTGCTGGAGTCACAGGACTGCATGCTGGCTGCTTTCACACAAAGCTCTGCATGGGCTGCAGAACCTGTCTCCAAGAGAGAACAGCACCTGCCAGCAGGGTTGACATGTTGGGCATGCAACAGAGTTCTCAGAAAACAGCTGCCAAATTCAATGACTGGTAGAAGATATTTTCAGAATCTGACAAAGCACAGTCATGAACTGAACCTGAGTGCGCAGTGTGCTTGGGCCTGTCAGGACTTGGGCCACTCTTGAGTACATACAGAAGAAAAAATCTCCAGCCTGGCAATATTTTCTTAGGTATTTAATCTTAAGATCCCCCATATGCTCTTTCATGTCCTGGTCTGCTGCACCATCCCACAGCAGGCTGCCAAGCCTGAATTCATAACTCTTCATTCACAGGCACTTTGATAAGCCTTGTTTCCCTGCATCCACTCTAGAGATGATGGAGAAAAATTGAAATCACCCATTTCCAAACTGTCCTCAGAGGCTGTGCTGTGTAAGTAAAACAAACTATGTTAGGAAGCATTTCTAGGTGCTGCAGCTTGATCATATATGCTGTTAATGTCTTAGGATAGACCTGGCACAGTTTCAGCCAATACTAATTGCTGTGCACCAGTCCCTACCCCTTCCATGTCCCAAACAATTTCTGGACATGTGTCCTGGTTTGAGTGAGAACAGAACTAATTCTGTTCAGTGATTTTACTTTTCTGCTCAGGATCTTCTAACTGCATTCTAGCAGTGATAACACCACATGTTTAGAGTTAGTACTGAGGGTTGGTGTGCATGGATCTTGTGCACTACGTTGAGGGGTGCAGAAAGTAAAAGACCATGCCTGCAGGAAGGATTGGCCAGGAGAGGTAACTCTAAACTGATCGAGGTATTCCATCCCATATACATCATATTCAGTATAAAACTGAGGGATCAAAAAAGTCATGGTCTCTTCTTCAGTGGCCAGTGTCCAAGGAGGACTCTGTCCATTCTGCCTTCAATCCTGAATTACAGTTCCAGGATCCAGCTCCTGAATATGGTTCCCGTCTGCCACTGAGGCCAGCCTGGGATTTCCCCAGTGCCTGCTCCACAACATCAGTGGTGACAGTGACATAATTGTCATCCGGGGGTTGGGCTCGATATTGTTCTGTGTATATGTACATTTAATCTTGTTATTAATATTTTAATTAAATCTGGTTTAGTTTTCTTTTCCAATCCATGTCTCTCCTTTATTCCTTTCTCTTGGCTTTCTGGAAGGGAGAGGGGTTAATAGAGACCATCTGTCATCAGTAGATGATTTCAAAAGGGAGTTTTGGATGTGCCTCTGTTGTGGACAGTGAAAGCATTTAGCAGTATAGCTGTAGGCCATTCTCTGTCAGCCACCAACACCAACAGACAAGGACTGTGAGTATATTTTACTTATTGGTGAAGACAACTTTTCACTCTAACAGAAAGCACAGGTGGAAGAAGTGACACCAACTCTTACTTAAAGGTCTTGTAACTCTAATGTTCATGCAGGAAGGAAGAGCCCTAGCATCTAGTTTCTTATGAGAATTTGGTTTCCAAAACCATTCTAATGTTTCCTTGGAGGCTCTTCTAATTGCCAGACTATTGACATAGCTTGAGTTGATAGCAAAGCTATTTGTAACTTAAATTAAAACCAAGTCACATGTATTCAAGCAATGAGGATAGTGGCTATTGTCCTGTGTTCTGGTCCTGACTGTAGAGGTTACATCTGCATGATATAGAAACCTTCTCTAGCCAATAAAGTCTTCATTTCTCAAGCCAGACAATCAATTTTCACTGAGAAAGTAAGAGGTTTAACTCAGACTAAGAAGAGCCAAATCCCCTATAAAAGTGCATTGACCACTGAACTTCATGGCCAAATGTGACCACAAATACTTTCTGTTTTAAGTGCTGTCAAGGGACCCTGTCCTTCTGAATCATGATTAGATGGAGATAGAAAATGTGTGCTACTGAGATAGACACCCCATGGTCAGCATTTCCCAAGTTCATATACAATATTGAAGAATTTTTTTCACCTAAACCTTTGCTCCTGACTGTAACCCTTACTTTTGCAAAAAATCTAATTTATCTCCAGAGACTACAAATAAATTTGTTAGTATTCAGATAGCATTTTGAACCTTGCTATGGTCTTTTACATCAAAGAGGGTTAATTCTTCTGTGTATGACCTCATTAGTTTTGTCATTTTTAAGTATATGACCAGCCTTGTTCTTGGCTTTGGAAAAAGCTGCGCAACATTTGCAGATTCCTGTTCAATGAAGTTTTGGCATTTAAGGGTACAAAAATTGCAAATATCATAGCATGAAAGTAATATTTGCATGTTATAGGAGATAAATCCTGAAAAATACTTAAATATAATAATATGACACTGGGGCCTTTCCTTTAAGTTTACTAATATTTACCAAATGTCTAAGGAGAGGAAAGAAAAAGGGAATGAAAAATGAAATTAAATGAAATTAAAAGAAAATAGAAGGGAAAGAAAAAAAAATCAAGAAGACAAAAAAGATAAGAGAAAGACAATTGTAATGCACAGGAATGTAGTTTTGAGCATTTAAATGAAAATGGTGTACACTTATGCCTAAAGTATAGAACTTAGTGTGTTTGTTTGGGTAGTCATTTTCTACTATTGGTTTTTAATTTGTAAAAAGTCTTGTCATGTATACTGCAGAAATGCAGAACAAATGCAGGCAAAGGCAAATGAGTGCATGTGTATAGCATATGCAGCCTGTCCTAGATGCTAAGGGTACACATACAGCCTCCTCATAATATAAGTATTTGCAATTACAATATAAAGAATAATTATAATAGTATAATAAAGTAATATGACAATACTACAACATATATGCAGGGGAGCTTCTTTTTTAACTCAGGCAATTAGTAAGTGATATACGAAGCATAAAGGAGCATAAAGGTTTCAATTCATCAGACATTTTAAGCTGGCTCCTGGGTTATTTCTTATTTTCTGATTCTTAAAATAGCATTTGAAATCCCATTGTACTCTGCTTCAAAGTCAGATTAGTGCTGCTGTATATAAGCACATCCATTCAACACTTTTGAATATGGGATCAGTCAATTCTGTTGAGGGCAAGGCTCTGAGGAAGGATAAGCAGGAGTGCTCAGATGACCTTATCTATACATTCATACATTCTCTAGAGCATGCCACTTCTTATTTTTCTCAGTCACATTGCTTAAATGCAGTATCTTCTTTTCCCACTGCAGGATGAGAGAATACAGATGTCAGGATTGCTGGCCATGATTGTTGTTCAAAAATGGAAATTCACAGTTTGCACCTGTTCTTGAACACCTGCAGGATTTAGGGTGACCTGGCAATTTTCAGCTCCCTGCTGTGATTTATTTTCTTGTTCAACAGTGAGGTGTGTGTATGTGTATGCTTGTGGGAGTGCATGCATGTGTCTGTCTGTGATGGTGAGACACCTAATGGATTGCTGTTTGGGAATGACTGCTCAGGCTTAGCTTGCACAGCCACTCTAGCTGAAGATAACATTTAGTTCTCATACTGCCTGTATGTCCCATACACATTTTCAAAGTGTCAGGCTCAATTTCTGTCTTTCTCTCTGTGCTTCCTACTCTCTGGTGCATGTAGCTAACACCATGAAATGGATTTTTCCTCCATTTGATTTTTACTGATTTCTTAAATCCTGTTTGCCCAGAGGCAGAACGCCAGCATGAATTCCTACCTTTTCCACTTGGCTCTTAGATGTAATGCTCAGTACAACACTGTATGGTAAGCACCTAAGCATGACCAGAAGTACTCCCCACTATGGCCAGCTCTTCATTTTATTTTCCTTTAATATTTTTATAAAAACTTTACTATTGTTTCTTTTGCCCATTCAGTACTTGCAGCTTTGTGTCCTGAGCCATTGCTCAGATCACTTTGTGTATCAAAAGCATAGAGGGAGGCCATGCCACAGAGTTTTTGCCAACCCATCTATATCAATTGAGGATATGAAAAGTGCACCCCACCAAACTGACATGATACTGTTTCCAAATGTCCCATGTACTTCCAGTTGTTTGCTTTCTTAGTTCATGTCAGAGTCATAAAAGTGCAGAAAAACTTCTGTTGACTTTGGATTGGAGCTGAGAATGGAACATGGATTCAATTGTGGTTGCAGAGCTTTTGTCACTGAAACTCTGTCATGAACAAGACAGAGGCTTTTACTGCAGAGGTAAGTACCAGATTCAAAACTGTAACTGGAACTCATCTCCCTTTCCTCCACACAAATGACAGTTGCTTAGTCCGGAATCAATAAACATATGGTTTGTTTCATTTTTTAACTCCAAGTCTCTCTGTTGCCTGGAGCTCTCCTTTTTTATGTGACTGGACTGCACTACCCATGACATAGCTAAGTTTGGGTCGGTGTCCAAGAGGGATCTATCAGAAGGAGACATCTCAGAGCACACCTAAGACACAGCAGAGGGATTAGCCTGCTTTAAAAACATAGTTATAACAACTGCTTTCTTCTGAGGGCAAGGCTAGAGAGAAAACTGTTCTCCCTTTCAGAAACTACCATACTAAACATTTGCCAAAAAAGTGGGAGAACCAGGTCTGTTGAGGATGCCCTGTAACCTACATTGTTCTAGAAAGATATCCTTAGTACTGTGCTACAAGTAATTTAAATTAATGAAGGGCACTTCTACCTTCCCTCTTAATGCTATGTCATGGTGAAAAAAAGACATCATGATTCATTGGGCTAAAGAGAGAGAGGAAGAAGGTTCACAAGGGACCATGATAGCCAGGCCATTTAGGGGTCCTTGCTTCAATAACTGGTTATTTTGACAAAGACATCATGGACATAATGGAGGGAGAATGTTACAAACCACCCGATCAAGAAATGGAACTGGGTGATGCTTTTGAGCAGGGGATTGAACTGTAAAGTTCAGTTAATAAAAAGTTAGAGGCCTATTGAATTCTGCCAGGCGCAAACCAGAGTTTTAAGGGAGGTAATCTTGGACTTTGGTACAAATCTTCTATCTAGATCCCACTAAATCGATCAATTTATCTTTTTTTTTTTTTTTTTTTTTTTTGACACTGGTTCTTGTCCTGAGACAGACAAAGAAGACATGGAGCTGCTGGTTTGTTTTGTTGGGGTTTTTTTAGGTACTTTGCCATTAACATAAAGAGTATTTTGTCTGTGAATATTTTTGGGCCCTATGGATTATCAGTGCTACCTTTATGCTGAAACAAAGCCCATTTGTAAGAGGCCTTCAAGCTGTCTAGTGTTTCGGGACTTCTATTGCAGGTATTAATTTTAAGTGAACTGATCCTCTAAATATAACACAGCCACACAACAGTTCTCTGAGCTCTGTATTAAACATTGTATAGAATCCTGGTTGTCTCTGCAGTAACATAGCTCCCAGGAAACTCAGGGGACGACCATGTCAGACCTATGAACATTTCAGAAATTCAAAAACCAGTGTGCTCCAAGGAGCCTGCAGGAAATCTTGCCCTGGGATTCAGCTGATGTTAGCATGTCAGCATGAATCACTTGAGGGAGGAGGGAATAACAACACTATTCTATTTCTAAACACTCTCCTTTACATTAGTTCAGTTTAGGCAGCATAGTTTCATTTCAATCTATGCAGTGCTATACTGTTGACATGTTACTTTCACTATTCACTTCAAAATAGAGAATATAAACCAGAAAATGTAAACTGCAATGAGAGTGACAAATGGAATTTTTCCTTTTATGCAAAAAATGCAAAGTAATGAATATGTATGCAATCGCTTTTTTGCTGCATGGCAATACAATGAGTAAGTCTTTGTGCTTTTATCATAGCCCCTGTAAAGCTACAATCTCGTGCAGATTTTCATATAAATCAAATGGCACATTTGATTCACAGTTGAATCTGATTTCTTCTCAATACCAAATAGGAAAGATGCCACTTCTTGCAAGGAATGGGGGAAAAAAAAAATAAATCAATAAATATTTAATTAAAAATATTAAAGGCCAAAATAAAGAATACCATAAGAAAAGCAAGTTGCCTAGAAAGGAAACAGAGCACACTTTGAACAAACAGTATCTTCTACCCCCTATCAGTTCTTCTGCAGTGATCATCCAGATAGCCGAAGGATTTGTGTTAAGCCTGTTCCTGCATCTCTTTATAGCTGTTTTCCGTATTGACTTACAAAACCTGTGAAAGACAATGTAGAAATCATATGTCTTGCTAATCACATGAACTAACTGTAAGATTCACATTCTGCAATATTTGCTCAAGAAATTAGGGTCTTATTTTGTAAACAGCTGACAGAAATGACATGCAACAAAGTGTTTGATCAAGTAGTTTGAACAGTCAAATACAGTGAAAAGTTCATTAAATAGATCTTTGATGAAAATATATGTTGTCAGAACAAAGCCTTCAAAGCGGGGCATATCTTTGAATACCTCTGAAACACCACGGTACTTACCACCTATTCAAAATAAGGAGTAAAATATATAGAAGTGAATTTTCACTTTAGCTTAGTGAGACAAGCATCAATCTGTTACTGCTGGGTGATTTGAATGTGAACCATTTTATTGTCCCTATAAAAATACCTTCAGAAGAAGGCAATTCCTAAATCATTAATCCAAAGTTGAGCAAATGAGCTAACAGTAGTTATATTATACCCTCTGCAATATCTAAGCATGCCTCAGGAGTGCTGTTGGAAAAGCTGAACTCCAAATGCTTTGTGGGCTGAAGTCTTTCCATTTGCCTACCTTACACTGCCTGTGGACTCAGAACCTAATGCCCAGTGGGTTGCTTGAGAACATGTGTGGCAGGTTCTTATCTAACACTTAAATCATAAGACTGACTAAATGTGGGATCGTTCTCCTTACAGTTTCCACTCCATGGCCAATTTCTGTTTGTCAGGTTTCTGTACATATGCATTTATTTTAGAACCTACTGCTCCCTATTTGGTTGAGTCATAATTGCTAAGTAAATACATCCTTCAGTCACCATAATACAGAGCTATTGTTTTGAAAATGCGTGCTGCTTAATTTACAACTCCAAGATGATTTAATCTGCTATCATCTCCAGCAACACAATGGACTTTGTCAATCATTGTAATAAATTTTCTTAAGAGATAAGAGCTAATATGAGCTCATTCAGCTTTGCCATCTATCATGCAGTAGCAATGAGTGTCCTGTTTGGTATGCAACATGTTGTCCTTGTGGAGTTTATATATTGCTTATTTGGATTCTCCTGTTACAACAGAAAAATTGCTGCACCTTGTAAACTTGATCTCCACAGTCCTCTATCAAAGGCATGTTTATTTGCCCTATTTTCAAATGGAACAGATACATTTCATAAGGTGAAGACCTTGTAAATATGTTTGCTTTTAACCGAACAAAATAGGTGGTATCATAATACATACCTGAGGGACCAAAGGCTGGGAGTGCTCTGTGGGTCATGGCACTCCTGAGAGCCAGCACCATGCAGCCCCTACGCCTTCTCAGCAACCGCAGTTTACCCTGTGGACGGACTGCGGTGGGATGATGTTGAGAACGGTCCGAAGCCATCACAAAGCAATGTCAGAAAGCATCAAAAGGGCAAATAGGACCTGTCTGCTCCTTGGGAAAGGTGAGCAGGGAGCCAAGGCTGGCAGCAAGCAAGGTTGATGGCACAGCACCCTCACCCTCAGGGGCGCAGCGAGGAGATGGTCAGGCGGCTGGCTGGGAGTGTCAGTCTTTTGTGAATACTAATGATTTGTTTGTGCTGAAGATGGTAAATGAAAAAGCCATTTATTCAAAATTCTTCTAAGTATTCCTGTTTAATTTTATTAGTGGTATAACATTTGGATTACAGCTCAAAGGTAGTCTCTCCTTTGAGCAATGAAGCTCTTAACCTTAAACATATAAGGTACACAAATTTGTCATTCCTGTTACTAAAGGAAAGCCACTAATGAACTTGCATGTGTGTTTTATTTTATCCATTTCAGTGTCCCCTGCTTTCAGGAGTTTTAAGGAGACTGTGAACCATAATAACTTTTTGCATGATCTCTCTTGCTGCTCCTACAAGAGCACTTGTCAATAATTCATCCTGTAATAGCACAGGAGTGCAATATTCTCTCTTGCTGATCTTTTCCTCACTGTAAGTCAAGTGTGCTTTTTCTGGTTTTGCTTTTTCTGAACTCTGTAATAAAACAAACAAAAAAAATATTTTATATATATGTATATTAAAGAGAGTTTTCTTAGAGTGCTTTTAGGACACGCCTAAAAAAAAAGATATGCTTAAAATAGCATTCCAACATTATCCTCCACACAGCTGCTATCAATGCAACTTTTAACTCAGATTGTTAAAAGCCAACAAAGGAAAGGTTTCAGATGGAGGTAAGTTGATATTTAGTATTTGATGATCCGGTCACCGGAGAGGTGACGAGGAACCTCGGAGGCCAAGCCAAGAATTCAAGCATCATGGAGGCCCGTGGGCAGGCAGGGCTGTACCTGCCATGCATCTGAAGGCACAGGACCCAGCGCTGCTCCTGGCTGAAGTGGGACCGCAGCTTCCCGCAGCTCTTGCTTGCACCCTCAGAACCTCCCGAGCACCCGCAGCCTGGAGGCAGAGAGGCTGCAGGGCCGGTTGGTGCTTGCAGGGCTCTGATAGAGGAGAAACAATGACTATAGGGGTTGCCATAAAGGGCTGTAGTTGCCTTGTCTTTTGGAGAGTCCCAGGACAATTCCTACAATGTTTCCACTGGAAAGTGGCTGAAGAAGTGCCCATGTGCTCTTCAGACTCTACTTAGTGCCATGCCTGCATAAAGCTGTAAAGCCAATGACAGCATGAATCTCTATATGTACGTAGAGCTAAGGACATCTACTATCATTACCAAGCCCACCTTTAATTGATATTTTAAAAGCTCATTGGCTATTTAAGTCACTTTGCTTTTAGAAAATCTGAAGTTAAACACATGTACACACACTGTCCATTTTTTAATATTTTTTTTCAAGTACACCCCATGTAGCTTTAATGCAGTATGCAAATACTGTTTACTTAAAACATGATTTTTAAGTACTCTTTATACTGTGTCACCACTGAGGTCTATATGTATTTTGTACACAGGAAGATTTTTAGATTTATATAATTTACCCTAGTTTCATACAACATTAATTTACTGATTAAAATCAGGAAAATGAACAGAGAATTGTCCATTCATCAGTTTATTGAATGTTTTAAGAAAAATTAATATTATAGGAAATTATGTAGAAAAATTGGGGAACATTATAATCCACTGGGAAAAAAAAAAAAAAAAAAAAGAGACCTGGAAATCATCAAGAGAATTAATAGGAAGACATGAATATATGTGGCTCTGAAAGATCTTGTTCTCCCAGTGACTACAGCAAGAGCATAAAGGGCAGAGTTAGCATACATGAAGACCCTTCCATTAAAATGTCCTGTTCTAAAACTTGTTTGCATTTTCATAAGACAGAATTTGGTCTTTTAAGAAAGGTGCTGGCTGAACATCACCCTCTGTTATTGAAGAATACGTGGAATGTACCATCAAATAGCAGCAGGAACACAAAATTAAACAGCCTTGTATTTTTAACCTTAGCCATAGGTTGTCTTCCTCCCTGGTACATCTTGATGAACAAGATAGAGATTTTTTAAGCAATTTAAATAATTCCAAGTGCTCCTGCAATATTTAGGGTCAATTTTTCTGATAAAGTTTGCCTAAGTTATTGAGCAGATACCTTGGTCAATAATATCTAAAGGCTGTCACTGGAAGTTAGCCCCTGTCACACTTCTGCCCAGACAGCATGCAAAACAGTATTAAAAAATCTGCTGGACACTCTCAGAAAATATTCAAATCAAATATTTTTGAGTAATAAAGGGAACAAGAAAATTAATTTCTAAAACTATACAAATTCTTCCAAGTAAAACACTCAGCATATTTTTGTCTTTTTGTGGTAAAGGGTTTGCAAACACTGAACAAAAATGAAAAAAAAAAAAAAAAAAAGTATTAATTCTTCTAGCTGGCCCAATAAAAAGGGCCACAGGTAAAGCAACGTGACAAACTCCACACAGATAGAGTGAGAAGAAATTTTTCAGATATTTAGCAGGGATGAATGGTATCGTCACCATACTTCACACAGCCTAGGACAAGAGAAGAGTCCCTGTTTCCTCTGTGCAGTCACAACGTGCTCTTGTTCAAATACATCCTTTGAAATCAGAATATTGGGAACTATTTACCTCACATCCCCTTATGTCAATAGGTGGGACAAGGGTGGCACATAGATCTCAGCTCTTCTTCTTAGGTGCATTGCCTGTGAAAGGTGACAATGAGGCTGCTGCATTGCAAGAGCTGAACATTCTTATTTCCTCCTCAAAGTAGAAGCAGAGGTGCAATTAATTATTAATAATCTGTTTTCTGCTTTCCAGGACAGTGCAGATTTGCAGTGTTTTTTTTTCTTTTGTAATTTTTGCTAGAATTCCAATCTACTCTTCCTCAACAATCCGGAATGTCCAGAATCAAAGCCCATATGGCACCTACATGATCAGCTCTTTTTTGTTATGTGATGATTTGTTTAAGTGTCTGCTTACACCAGCCACCTGTAGATGGGGTTAGTTGACTCAGACTTTCACACAGGATTACAGACATAAAATGTGCTGAATTTTATATGATAGATCGTAGCTTTTAGGCAGAAATTCCCTCAAAACTGATGGTACATGATTAGCCCATGCTTTAGAGCTGCTGACTGATGTCCTTCACAAATCCTGTGTTTTCTCCATAAATGTCTCCATAAAATAAGCTGTCCCTCAGAATGGTGTGCTTCACTTTTAGGCCACCTATTTTACAGATATGCTAAGCATAGCCCTGAACCAGGGTCAGTAGTCTGTATTATATGTCCTATTCCACAACCTTGAAATATTGCCTTGTTTTTAAAGTGGTGTGTTTCCAATGGAGACAAAAGGAGAATATTCCTTCAAAATGGTAAGAAAATTTATCATAATCTTTCTGATATAAAGGCTGTAGACTTACCCCGATCTGAAACTTTACATGTATACTTTTTCTCTCTCTTATTTTTTTTTTTTTCCCCTTATTGCCTCAGTGTCTTCTTGCTAACAACTTGGCACAGAAGTAAAATCTCCTGGGACCCTTAGACATTAGCCATGTTTTCCACACAAACTCTTCACTTTGATAATTTCTTCTGGTGAATTGTTTTACAATTCACTTCTGTGTGAACTAAGTAATTAATGATAATTTCACTTATAACAAGAGCTTGGTGGAGGGTTACCATCAACTTTTCTGTAAGAAGTATCGGTACCAATTCAAAAGAATTGTTTTGCAGTATGGGCAAATTGGGGCTTCACATAGCACACAAAGCTTCTATATGGCTTCTTAAAAAACAAAAAAGCCCACAAACTAAATCTTAACTTTTCACCTCCCAAAAATAAAACTAGTGATATCTCAAGCCAAGAATAGTTAATTTTCTTTCTCAAGGATGATAGATATATTCTATGGACCAACATCACAGTTGCCAACTGTACCTTTCTAGTTCTGTAGATACCTGTTTTTTTCAGGTGTATTGGCAGCACTGAGAAACAGATGGAAGTGTCTGGGTGAGAGAGAAAATGTCAGCTCAAACTGGGGCTTTCATTGATTCATGACCACTTGTGCATGACTAAGATTATGCAAAACAGTCATTTTTCTTCTGCCACATGAAACAAAGTCATTGTTAGTTTCTTCTTTTGAGGAAGAATATTGCTATTATAAGAAGGTGTCTGTACACCATTTTAAAGAATAACGAGCTTTAAGATTGGACTGGTCATTTTTTCTTCTAAATGTTATGTGTTGTTCATAAATAATTACTTCAAGGATGACCTAAAGGTGTGTGTTATATCTGAGCTCAGATTTGGTAAGCCTAATGATCATTTCTGATTACATATCTATATACCCAGCCATATTGCTAGACCCAACAAATTCCTAAAGGCTCTTTCAGGTTGGAGGGCTTTATCTAGTTTTATAAGGCCTGAGGATAAATCTCAAACCTATAAAACAAACTGGGAACCATAATATCAAGGGGATTTCTAAAACTCCTAAGGTGAATTGACCAGTGTATTTTTTCTAAAAGCGAAGTACTATCTGAATGCAATTCACAGAGAATATGTCGTATGAAATGGTAACGCAATTAAAATCTAATGAATTACAATTCAGTTTCATTAAAATCTAATTACTCATCTAGATTTATGTAACTGGGACCTGAAATTGATGATGGAGGTTTGTTTCTGTCATGTAATTGCCACCCTCAGCCAGAGCCACTTCAGTCACAAGGCAGCTGGGATTTCAGAGTTTTTTCAAAAGACTCACCTGCCACTGAGTCCATGAGAATTATTGCTATACCTTCCTTTAATTTCTAATGTTATTTCCTAGAGATGATCTGTGTTTCTCAGTGTAGTTCATGTTCTCTCATTATCAGTCAGAACTCCTTCATGTATTCATTTATCCCTATTTTAAAAGATAAAATTCAGTGTGTTTTTCCCCTTGCCTTTATGCCACATGTCTTTCCATGAATCTTTCTAAAGTTATGAATAGACTTTTGGAAGTGGTTAGGCAGTAGCAGCTGTTGCAGGAATGCATTCAGAGCTGCTGGATACTGAACACTTCCAAGCTATTTCATCTAGATGCTTAAAAAGGAAGAGAGCTACCCAAAAGATTCATCAGGGGCTGTGGTAGTTTGCCCTTGGTCTGTTTCACAGCCTGTTCAGCGGCAATGATGGTCCACTGCCAGAAACACAGGAACAGTACATCTTCTATTACTATGTATATGCATTTGACATGTGTTACTGTTTTATGTGAAAAAAAATTTCTTAGTTTCCTTCATTTCAACATAAATATAAACACACACAAAAAAAGAAACTTCTTTCAACATGTCTGTCAATTTTACCAAATTCCATTTGTATGGAACTGCTCACAAAGAAAGTTATAGCTGATTCGTAGTCAGACAAGTAGTAAGTGATTTGTCATTAAACAACTCTATAGGTTGGATCAGTCACTTCTTTTATCCCAGGCGTATTTTTCCTGATGATATAGGACTCCCCAGAAGAAATGTGAACAATATTAACAACTCTGCTTTGAGCTGTCTTTGCATAGAGGCAAAAATACATTGTTCATGAGTTGAGGTCCTTTTAGTTTTACAGGTTATTCCGTAATCCCTATGTTATCTCATGCAAGCACAGTAAGTTTGTGACTGTAGATAAAACCAGTATACTGAGGTTTTCTGGTTTTTCACATCTGCACAGCCAGGAGCATTCAAAAACAGCCACACTCATCAGCACTGTAAGTGTTCCTTAACTGTTATCCTTCCTTTCTCACAGTATAGAAGCTAGGCTGGACAAAGCACTGATAAGAACATAACACGCAATATTCCTCAGGCACAGAGGCAGACTACAATTTCAAGAAGTCTTTTCCATCTCTAATTTTCATTAAGCAGATTCTACTTAAAAGCATCAGCTGATAAATTAGGAACCAAATACCACACCTTACCTTTCTAGATTTATACACCTTATGCCTACATTGGGTAGCTAGTACAGAGTAAGTCAGGATATGGATTTAAACAAGAGAAAACATTATTTCTTAATATACTTCCAGCGCAGCCTTTTAGCACGGAACAACAGTATCAAAAGCGTAGATCTGAGCTGAGTATTGTTAACTAAAAGATGGACAGCTTCACTTGACCAGGGTGCTAATGAAATCCTTTGTGTTGTATACTTTGTTCTTGAGCATAATATTCATTTTCTTGGGTCTCATATGTGTCATGGAAGTCCCAAGCTTCCTTGTGGCAGTTTTCCATAAAAGTGAAAGGGAATTGGCAGATCAAGTTCTTCTGCAATCTGTCATATGACACAAGTACACTTTACTTTTCCAAGAATTAGTATTCTCACTGCTAAAACCAAATGACAGTATTCTGTGTAATTCTCCTTGGAGAACTCCAGAGGATGACCAACCCTCCAAATATTAAAAGCAATTGTTGGTTTCTGAAAGTGGACCCCCATAAAATAGTCCTTGAATCATAGAGATTAGGTAGATATTGCACCCTTTAAACATCTTGTCCTTCTGTACAGTGTTACACATCCAGTTTAATTTTATCACACTCTGCTTTTTCTACATGATGTCCTCACACTAGAGAGAGTAAATTCCAATGGTAAAAAAAAAAAAAAAAAAAAAAAAAAAAAAAAAAAAAAAGATTGTTTCATTCAAGTTTCAGCAAAGGCAGAGAGAAAAATCTCAAGGCATTGACACTGCACCATCCCCAGTAACCATTTTGTATAATAGAAAAATTTTTCTTTCAGAGAACTTTTCTTCATAGGCTATCCCCAGTGTGGCATTGGCTATGTTTCTAGTCTGTTTGAGCTACCTAAATCTTTAATGCATCTACAACACAACTCATTCTTTACTGAAAGTTCATGTCCCAGAAGTAACACTGAAGAGGGAGAATCTGCTGAAATAATTTGCCCTGCTCTGACAAGCTGAGAGATGAACCTCTGATCAATTCTTTAAGGTGCATCCTTCACGGGAAAGGGCTTGGGGAGCAGAGGAATCTAGCTGGCATTCATTGTCCTTGCCTTAAACAGTTCAAAAACACCACCACAGAAAGATCCTGAACCAGCAACTGAATAGAGCTAATATTGGGGCAGAAACAACATTTTAAAAAGCCACAATTTTGAATTGCAATTTCTTGGGGGTTTAATTGTAATTAAATATTTAGTTAAATAAATGTAATCCTTTATTATTATTATTATTATTACTATTTAATGTTTAATTATCTTGGTAGATAGAATTAACATACTCTTTTTCTTAAACCCCTTTTTCATAACAGTCATTATCAAGTGAGCTCACAAATGGAGAACAATCAACCTTTACAGGGGATGACCTGACAACTGTCAGTGAGTGTGCTACTGAGGCAGAATTACAGAGTTCTCAGGAATGGAGGCATGTGCTTTCCATCCCAGTGAAAGGGTTGTTTTGGGAAGTGGTGACACTAAATGCCATCTCGCTAGAGAACAATCTCTGCTGGCAGGCAATAATCAAAACTCTTTGGCAAGCAGCAAGAAGGATGTTTAAATGACTTCTAACTTGGAGAATAAAGCTGCTCATGACTAATCTATTTCCAGAGAAAAAGCTACAAGGGGACTCAAAAGCAAACGCCCCACAAATCCTCTGTGAGTTTCAGGTAGAAACAGAGTTCTGTCAAGTCTGTGAAAATGCAATATAGGCAGATTTAGGAGCATTTTAAAATAAGAAAATACAGGAGTTTGGCAATAAGGAATTAGCCAGACAAGATAAGAAAGCTTTCATTATCCTTATCCTATGTCTTGATGGTACATTCTTTTCATTTCATAATTCAGAGTGAGAAATACATTATAGAGATGCTTGGAAAACCTTAATATATGAGAGATTTAGTAGAAAGACCTCCCATTCTTACATGCATATAGAAAGCACCAATTTCCAGCATACTTTCTGCATGAAAATCCCCGTAATTAAATGTGTATATAGTAATTGCATATAGATCAAAGTGCTAATCATCTTGGCTGACAGCACCAGTGATGCAAAGCAGTAATATTCTACCCACTATTCCCTTTGAAAAATGCCCTCTCTGACTGTGAAACACAGACATGCTTTGCATTCACTGGTTTAATGTGTTTGGAGGTTCATAAAGCTGGGCTTCTAACTTACCAGTTTTTCTTGGTAGATGTTTATCAATCAGCATCTTTTCATTAAGCTGGCAGCCACTGTAAGAAGCATGTAATCTCTGAGCAGTTCTGTCCTAGGAAAGCTGTCCTTCAGTACAGGTCCTTGTAGAGGTCCCTGTACCAAAAGGTCCTTGTAAAATAGCTCACAGCCCAAAGCTCTAATTCTGTAATGATCTCTCTGTCTAAAGATCCCTGAACCAGTGAAGAATTTATTATGTTGGCCTCTCCCCATAAGGAGGTTTCAGAAAAATGGGAACCAATGATAAATTAAGTAATCTAGGATGCAGAGCCACAGTCAGTGAAGGAAAAAATAGGAACTTATTTTTACACATTTAAAGTGAAAAATAAAGGGGACTAACTGCTCTTAGATATTTTCATGTGGGTGAGACAGGGTCAATGATCAACCTGCAGGCACACTGGCAGAGTACTGTATTTTTTAGTACTTTATTCTTTCCAGGATTTGGTTTCTACACAAGTTTAAAAAGCATAGCACTGAATCAGACATCAGCAAAGCTCTGAGTTTCTTGAAGATACTGCTATGACCAGGCCTGTGGGCGTAGTTAGCTTGCATTATTGTTACAGCTATGTCATGACAAAAAGTTGCAAGATGTTTCCAGAACAATGAACAAGTCAGAAGAAAATAAAATGAATAAATAAGTAAATAAAATTATGAAGATGGAAAGATTGCTATGTATTCATTAATGATCAAATTATCAGGATAATGAATGGCTGTATTGGGTCACAGGTCTAGTTAGTGTATAGGAACATAGATATGATTTGATAATAGGCAGTGAAGGAGCAAGTAATACTGCTACAGCCAAAACTGTCAAAAGATACGAATAAGACCATTCTGTTTTAATATCTTTTCTTACACCACCTGATGGAGATATAAAAAAACATATTCTCTTCTCCATAGTGGAAGCAGGAGCAGAAAATTTTCAAATTTCATGCTGGGTAAGAATAAGTGGTTTCTGCTAAATTTCAAGGATTGTCAAAGATTAAGTAGCTGCCCTATGAAAAAGTTTTTCCCAGTTATAGCTGTATATTTATGTCCTGCATTGATTTCATATGTGAATTCATTTCAATACACAGTGGGTGTGTTGTTTTATCCAAGTAATTTCAGGGATGTCATTTTGTGCACTAGATGAAATTCTGGAATGCACATGTTTATCTGTTTATTGTGAGAAAGAGCACTTTTATCTATGTTGCTATGCATTATCAAATAGGATAACCAAAGATCAACATGCTTGCCTCTATAAAACAAGCACTCACAGAACCCTCTTAATCAGTCTATAGATGAGGTTCACCAAAAAAGAGTATTCTTCTCAGGAAATAAATCACACCTGAATATTGCTGTGCCTTACTAGAGTATAAACTAAAGAAAATGCAACAACAGAACCCACTGTCCATACACTTCTTCATAGACCAAACATTTTGATAAGCAAATTTCAGTGTGTATTGGGTCTTATAACAGAAGTATGCACTAGTCTTGAGCTTATCCTATACTGCAATCTTCATAACCAAATCATTAGATATATACAACCTATTCTGAAAGACAACCCACACAGAACCTTCTGTGCCTCTGTTATCCTCCTTACTCACCTTACTCGTTTTCAAGTACTCCTTCACAGCTTCTCAAAGTTCTCATCAAAAGCAAGCTTTCCATAAATAAGCAGGAATCATACAAATGAAAAAGCTGTTGGTGCAATTCCACAGGCATTGAAACAAATGTTTCACCAGACCCAGGCAATAACCTTGACTCCAAGTCCTTCTCCTTTTCCACACTGTTCTTCCAAACAGCTCACCCATGTTTACCCTTTCCCCACAGGCCCCATTTTTGCTGGCCCTTATTTGGTGTACATATGAACATTCTTGACATTCCTACCTCTGTCAATAGTCCTATCAAACTAGCATTCTCCTTGTGTTCTCTATACTTCTCATGTTAGTGTCTTGCTTAAAGCACTCCACGAAAAAACATAGGAGCAAGAGACTGTTGCGTAGCTCTGGCTACAGGCTTGGCAGATCAAAGAGGTTAAAGCGAGATGAGCTGGGCTTTACAAAATTTTGCTATAATGCATGAACAGTCATTGGAAAAAGATGTGCTGGGCAAACTAACATACTTTTGATCAAATGTTTCAGTGATCTTTTACCATGTATGGTTTACTTTTATTCTCACACAACACTCGGTATAACA
Source organism: Actenoides lindsayi (assembly GCA_025331215.1). Lineage (NCBI taxonomy): Eukaryota > Metazoa > Chordata > Aves > Coraciiformes > Alcedinidae > Actenoides > Actenoides lindsayi. The sequence goes on along the minus strand of WTSP01024644.1, from coordinate 30,602 downwards.
TAGCTCCTTTTACTATGAACACTTCTCAGTATATATCTCATTTTAACTGGAATGATGCTGAGAAAATTTTACCTTGTGATGAAATAATGTGAAGAGAAATCTATTTTTGAACTTCAGCTCAATGAGGAGCATTAGAGGGATTATGAAAAGTGGCCTTCTTACAGCATCAGCATGAAAAGAAAAATATAACAGGGGTTTGCTGGAACTGCAAATAAACTGAACTCAGATACAGTTTAGGAGAGCAAAATCTGGGAAGTAGACTGCTCAAAACACAGGAGCAACAAAGAGGTACATTGCCTTAGTTGTTAACGCAATGCATAGAAACACTGAACAGGTAGGTTAGCTAGAGGCAGCTTTATTAAAGAACACAGTCTAGAATGTTCCAACAGCAACTATTCCATTCAAGGCACCTTCCTCTTGCAAGATCATCTATCTTGTACTACATGATGTCCAAAGAAGAACAACAAAGCTGGTGAAAAATATCTTCATTGAAAGAGTTGTCAAGCATTGGAAAAGACTGCCCATGGAAATAGTTGTTTCACCACCCCGGAGGTATTTAAAAGATTTGGTGCTTAGGGACATTGTTTAGTGGTGGGCTTGGCTGTGTTAGGTTAATGGTTAGACTCAATGATCTTAAGGGTTGTTTCCAGCCTAAATCTATGGTTCTGTGTTCTACTCAATAACAGTACCACAGAGCCTAACACCCTCTCATCACACAGGATGGAATAAAAAAGCCTTTTTATTACACTATACACAATTACCCACTTTGTGAATATTTTCTTTTGCAAGTATTCACTTTTGCAGACTGGGAGCTTACAGTCTGCTACCCTGCCCGGGCAAAGTGGCCTTCTTGCCCATGTTCAGGAGGAGGTAGTTCACCTTGAAATTTAGTAGTAAATGCAATGGAGGGAAGAGGAACAGGAGTCAAACTTTGGAAAAATGGAAGATTTATTTTTTTTTTCCCCTGTTAGTCCATGCAACTATTCACTATTTCTGAGGCTCATGGTGGGGGGAAATTTTCACAATACATTGAAGTCCAGTTTGGATACTGCTGCAATTTATAGTTAAGAGGCCAGTAGATATGTGAGCTTTCTGGACAGCTAGTGATATTTTATTGTTCCAGCAGCACAGTTTGTCTCCCCATAGGTATAAAAATATTACACTGAGTGTACAGCAATTGTGTTCTTACATAAGCTCCTGTAGAAAGTGTGATTGAGATATCTCTATATTAATGGTAGTAACCAGCCTTAGAGAGAGAGATGAAATCTGCTTGCTCAAAGTGATGAACTCCTCATTACCTTCTCCCTGGCATAAAAAGGTAAAATTATGTATTTTGGAAAAGTTTTGACTCAAAGTATTTCTTGTTTGTTGGTGGATAAATACAATAATTGCCACAAAACTATCAAGTTGTAATATTTTCTATGTTGCAATCTGTTTTCCTTCTGCAGCTCTCTATTTTGCTAGATTGGAAATTCAAGAGGCACAGCTTTAGTTTGCACTTCGGTTATAAAGAGCAGAACATTTACGATATTAATTTATTTTTCTCGTTCCAGTGGTTTTAGGAGTTTAGATCAAGAGGGTTCTTTGACATTTGCTTTCACATGTCTATCAGAAGCCATAAATAAATTCAATGTGACTGAGACCTTCATCATTTCTGACTATTCGGGTTTTGCAATAAAAGCAATCTCATATATAACATGCCTGGAATAACTAGGGAGACCATTTAGTTTTTCAACCAGTCTTGTTTAAGAAAATGAAAATGCTGATTTTTAGGAAGCATGTTGCCAAGTATCATTTTGTTGCAGCTTGATGAAGGACTGACCAACACTGCAAATGAGATCAAACAGAATTTACCTATCTAGTTATCACAATAAATGTAGGATAACTAATTATATTATTTCTACTGGAAGGCAATTCCAGGATCTCACCTCCCTAGTGGCTAGGAATATATATATATTATTTTCAGTCTAAGTATATGGTTTATACTTATCTTGTTCTTGCACCAATATTACCTCTTAGTTTAGATAACCATTTCTCCTTCAGTCATGATACCCTTCTGATATGTCTAGACAAAGGAACAAATTCTTTATGGATTTGTCCTATTCTCAGACTTTTCTTTGAGGCTAAAGAATGCACATTCTTTTAGTCTTGTTTATCTGAGAGGGTCTTCATGTCTGTCCTCATATCTCTTACCTTTTCCAATTCCATCTTTCATGAAAATGAGAGTTTAGCAGATCAGGCTTCCCACCACCTTGCATTAATTACACTCTCCCTTTCTTCTTTCTATTAAAAAATTAGTGTCAGAAGTTAAAACCTGAAATTTATTTTCTGTGAACTTTTCCAATAATTAATCTTTACTCAGTCACATATTCAATGGTAGAAGAGTAAATTGTTCTGAACTGGCAAATACAATCACATGTTTCTTTCAGGAAGGGGGAAACTTCTGCATTGTAACCAGCTAGGCTTTCCTAACTTTGTTTTGTCACCAATTTTGGCCTCACTGAAGTTCTTTCAGCAAAAATTCATCCATTTGCTTGTAATTCTGGATACTGGTATGTAGCACAGCATGAATTAAATCCTGGAGACAGGACAAATGTCTTATTGACAGATATACAAACTCTGGGGGATTTTTTAAACCTTTGACTTTTTGTTGGAAAGCAGTATTTCTAGGGGATAAAGAAAACTGATCAAATTATAGTACACTGCATTACATTCAGGTTTATTCTGCTAAAAACATTACTCCATATTCCACACGCAAAAGTCAAGGCTTGATCTTTTTGGACATCAGGATCACATGGATCAAAGGATTTGTTGTTTTATGTTAACGTCCTGATTAGAATTTTGATTTGACTATGTCATCAGACTTTGTTTTCTACATCATTTTGGCCCTCTAAGTTACAAGAATTCATCAGAACTGGATTAATAAAGAAAGGAAGTGGAGAGCAATAGCTATCTATATGAAATCTGAGTCTCTAATTCCTAATATACCTCTATGTTTTATTAGTTGGATTTTTGAATTAATTTATTTCTTAAGTGAGAACTAATGGAAAAAAATGTTTATTCCTTCCATTCTTGATGTAGATGTGATAGCCCAGTAATGGTACCATACATTGTAAATAGTTTTTGAAATTGAAGTTGATATACATGTTCCTCCCCCCTTCACAATCTGTTCTCTCTTTTGACTTTTATCCATTAAAAAGGTCAACTAAGTAATTTAGTCCATAAGTTGAGGCAATAAACGGTACCATTAGAGGTAGCAAAATTCATATGAGACCAGCTTATCTGTATGTCTACTATATGTTTTATGCAATGACCTTTCCACACAAGCAGTTTTAAAAAGACATTCTCCCAAATGAAAATTGGATTCCACAGTATCATTTTCATTTGCACATCTGCTACCACTACACTTATTCACATGATGCCAGTGAATATTTTCTTTCTTTTATGGTTTTTTTTCTCTGCTTTACAATACTAATTTTTTTTATTTCAGTCTTGAAGTATGAATATCATATTCATCAGACTAAACCATGAAGATGTAGGTAGTTTACATCTGGCCAGATGATCATGTAAGGTGTGTGTAATTCATAAAACTTCAGTAAATCCAAGGATCAATACTGGATCTGAGAGCTTTTCAGATCCACAGCCTTGTTCCAGTTCTGAACATAGGCCCAAAGAAGTCAAAAGAAAGTAAGACACAATAGATCCAGTAACAGTGGATATGTTACATAATATTTGTAATACAAAGAAAAAGCTCTTGGATGCTTTTATGTTAAAGAAGCAAAACAGTGATAACATGGACAAAAGAAAAAGTTTTAAAAAGTCAGTGAGAGATTCCAAGTGAATCAATAACAAATGAAGCAGAAAGTGTCACCTGTCAGAAGAAAAACAAGTACTTGAAAGGACAAGGGTCTTGCAAAGTGCTGATTAAATGTAAATACGCTACATGAGGACGCACAAATGTGAAATGCTTCAGTGAAGAAGATGAGCAACAGGTCCTCCACTACATCAGGAAAAGATTATTCTTGCAGAGGTACATTATCATTTAAGTTGTTAGCATTTGTATAACAAAAATTTAAGAAGAGTAGGCATGGAATACTCTGAGACAGATGACCCAAATTCCAAATGTCCTAAAAGACTAAAAGCTCTGAATTACTTGCATTCACCAAAAATAATCTCTTTGCTAATCCCATTTACTAAACAAGTCATAGAAAAATTAGCTCTATCGGTGAAATAACATGGAAGCTGCTAAATAAAGGGTTCAGCCATGAACTGCATCCATCACAAAGTGAAGGTCGAATTTGAAGGAGTCCTTCATATTATCCCTACTGACTAAGGGAAATTTATTGTATAACCAGGACAAATTTGCCATACATTATCTACTGCTACAAAAGAAGGAGTTGAAAGCAGCCAAACCAAAAGCAATAAATATCCACACAGTTTTGAGAGGAGCTGATTTACAGATAGAAGGTAACATTAAAGTAAAAAGTATAGATAAATTCTGTTATTCTCTACCTTCCATTCTGAATCAGTGCCTAATAAATTTTCATGCCAAAGGATTAATTAAATTTATCACTGGGGACTGAAAAGATGGTATTCCTTCATTAAGATTTAGTTTCTACAGTAACTTGTGGAAAAAGTCATCCATGAGAGCGTCAGATATTTATTCAGAAGTTAATAACCATGAGTACAAAGTTTGTTTGAATACTGGAAGAGATGGGACACAAACTGCTCTTTATTCACTAACTGGAGAGAGTGATAGAGCCCTGTGCTTCCAGAAGCATGACTTGTGTTTTCATTCACTCCTATGTGCATATGGCCCTGTCTTAAGACAATGTGGACAGACCTGAGGAGACATCAAGCACGGGAAAGAAATCTGTACATTTCACCATGTAAATGAAATCCAGTCATCAGATTACATTCATCAGACTGCAACCTGAAACACCATTAGTTAATTTTATGAAGATTAAACAATCTTCATAAATAAGAATAATAAATAAATAATAATAATAATAATAAATTGCTCTTCATAAATAAGAGCAATAATCATCATAGTGATGTCTATACCAAACCAGTCTCCAGTGCCACAGAAAGCCTGTAATGCTTGCAGAATACATCTAGAAAAATACAGAATAGTAGAATATCTTGAGTTGGAAGGGACCCATAAGGATCATCAAGTCCAACTCCCAGCTCCTTGCAAGACAACCTAAAACTAAACCATATGACTAAGAACATTGTTCAAACAGTCCTTGAACTCTGACAGGCTTGGTGTCATGACTACTTCCTGGGGACCCTGTTCCAGTGACTGACCACCATCTCAGTAAAGAGCCTTTTCCTACTGTCCAGCCTGAACTTCCCCAGATGCGGCTTCATTCCATTTCCTTGAGTCCTATCTCTGGTCACTAGAGAAGGGAGATGAGCACCCTCTCCTTCACTGCCCCCCTCGAGGAAGCTGTAGACTGAGATGAGGTCATCCCTCAGCCTTCTCTTCTCTAAGCTGAATAAACCAAGTGACTTCAGCTGCTCCACATAAATCTTGCCTTTGAGACTTTTCACCATTATGGTCTTCCTGCTTTGGACACTTTAATAGTTTAATGTCATTCTTATATTAAAGCACTCAAAATTGCACACAGTAGTCAAGGTGGGGCTGCATCAGTACAGTGTGAAGTGTCAAGGAAGTGGAGAAAGATGACACCATAACTATGGCTTATGGGTCAAAGAAGAGTCTGTTACAGATCCTTCCTTTCTTCCGTATAAAATAATCCAGACTGGATTACATTTTTCATTCTAATCTCTCATGTTGTCTCAGTCAGATGAGACAGAATAGGTGATCTACCCATTCTTGGTATCCCAGCACCAAAGATGTCTTTTGTCTATTTTAGAGATTCATAGAATCATAGAATTGCCAGAGTTGGAAGAGACCTTAAAGATCACCTAGTTCCAAACCCTCTGCCAATGGCAGGGACACCTCCCACTAGATCAGGTTGTTCAGCGCCTCATCCAGCTTGGACTTAAAACTTCCAGGGATGGGGCTTCCACCACCTCTCTGGTCAACCTGTTCCAGCGTCTCACCACCCTCATGGTAAAGAACTTCTTCCTAATGTCTAATCTGAATCTACCCACTCCTAGTTTTGATCCATTCCCTCTAGTCCTACCACTATCCAACATCCTAAAAAGTCCCTCACCAGCTTTCTTGTAGGTTTCACCCCTTTTCTCCCCTTCAGATATTCGAAGGCCACAATAAGGTTTCCTCAGAGTCTTCTCTTTTCCAGACTGAACAACCTCAACTCTCTCAGTCTGTCCTCACAGGAGAGGTGTTCCAGCCCTCTGATCATCCTGGTGGCCCTTCTTTGGACATGTTCCAGCACATCCATATCTTTCCTGCAATAGGGGCTCCAGAACTGAATGCAGTACTCCAAGTGAGGTCTCACGAGAGTGGAGTAGAGGGGGAGAATCACCTCCCTCAACCTGCTGGCCACACTTCTCTTGATGCAGCCCAGGACATGATTGGCCCTCTGGACTGCAAGAGCACACTGATGGCTCATGTTGAGCTTCTCATCCACCAGTACTCCCAAGTCCTTTTCTTCAGGACTGCTCTCAAGCCAGTCACTGCCCAGCCTATATTGGTGCTTGGGACTGCTCCGACCCAGACGGAGAGGCATTGGAGAAGATGGCACAGTCAGTGGAATTTGACTAGAAGTTCCCCTCCTGTTTTGTTAATACAAATATTATTTACATAACTATACAAATGTACTTTAAAATGTATTCAGGGAGGAACCTTTGAAACCCAGTGGTGTAAAAAGTCGCGCTTGATGTAATTAACATTTTAATGTCTTCAGATCCCTTTTTCTTCAGAAGAATCTAACCTTCAAGATAGATAACCTAAGATACTTACAATATTTTCCATATGATTTTATTAAGAGTTAGCATATAGTTCTCTCATAAGGACAGATACTTTCCCTCCATGACTGCACTGGCCAGGTAATCACTCTCCACCAAGCATGAATTTCATGGCAATGGATGTGTCTGCATCATTTGTGTGTATATACCATTGAGGTGCTGGAGGAGGAAGTCTGCACTACAATGGTGCCAGTGCGAGGATTCTAGAGAGATTTTACATCCTGTAAATATTATAGTTATGTGTGAATGAAGTACTCTACATTAGAAAGAAAGTTGGAAACACTGCTCAGAGTAGATATAAAACCAAATTGGAATGCAAACCAGCCAGCACATCTTCAAAGGGCAAAGAGCTGTGTGTGGCTATGTGTGTACATGTAATAGACATAACTCCCATTTACTACTGCTAGAGCAACTGTGACAGGCTTTAGAGGTCAAATGTGTCTGGATGAAGACTGAGTGACTGTTTGGTGCCAGTCTAAGATACGGAAAAGTCTAGAGAAGTCCTTTTGCTAATTCCACTTTCATTTTCAGATAAGACCTAAAGAATGGGTAGAAAAGGCTTCAGATCTGTAGGAGGAAACAAAAGGGTAACTTAAAAAGACTGTATACAAAGGGAGTCAAAGGATTCAGAGATGTGGATCCTAGGTATTCACTAATTCTACAGCATTTATTTCCTAACCTGTCCTGTCTCCCACTATCTCTAAAATTCAAAGTGACAGCTGATGTCCAGCAGAAGAGTTGTATATCACTTTTTGTCTCTCTACTTTTGATAAAAGAAGATACGAAACTATTTAAATTGCACCATGTTGTTAACCTTAGTTTGATTCTAACAGAATTACAGATAATGGGTTAAGAACTTACCATCTTCTCAAAAGAGACAAACCAAAGCCCATGAAACCATCATCTTAAATCAAGGTTTTTGTCTCTGCATCTCCTTATACATTGGCCAGTGACATGATACTCTGCTATGAACTGCTAAACCTAGTAAAAGCAGCAAGCATGGAAGCCTTTTCCTGACTTTGCTGGAGCTCTTGATTTACTGAACTTCAGCTGTCACATTCTAAACTCCAGAGAACTAAAGAATAGCTGCTCTATACCCATTCAGATTGTGCCTTAAATGACAGACCCATACAGTAATGAATGGAAACTGTTTTGCATTGTTCAGCCCACACAGAAGGAAGCTCTCAAAATGTGAATTCCCAGTGTCTATTTTCTTTGCAAAACATACAGCAAAAGACAGTTCTATGCTAGGATTATGGGTTCCTTTGTAAGTGTGTTTTATTCATTCTTTGACTAGCTGAAAACATGAGAGATAAAATATGTGACAAAAGCTTCATGTGTCTTTGAACTTATGTCACAGGCATAAAATAAAATACCAATGCATCCCCCACCACCAAGACTGACAATATCAGAAGTAAAAAAAATCTTATGAGTTTGACACAAAAATAATGACTTTTTTGTGACTTCCATCTGAATCCTGATGTTTAAATTTTTGTCACTTACACTCAGTGTCATGTATTATTGCTTGATTCTTCCCGGATCCTTAAAGGCAATTTCTGGACAAGTTCTGCTGTCCATAGGCCTCACACAGGTCCTTACCTCTGCATCACCTTTGTTCATCTACAGTGCCCATAATGTATGTAAGACAACACGGATCTTCAGTTATCTTAATTAACTGTGAAGGACTGACCAGAGGGAGAAATAGGAACCTCATCCTAGCTATCTTTGATCATAGCAGGGTCCAAATTTCCCATTGAAGGTGTCTGCTGCTGTTTCTGGTTCTAGAGACATGCTAGACACCAAGGTTAGGCTTGGTTAATTCTGTCAGGAATCAATCCAGGTTGTAGATACTTAATGTGTTCAAGTGTAAATGTCTACATTTGAGATGGATGTCTACATTATTGTTATAGTAAATGATGATTTGGGGGTTGATTCACATATCTTCACAGGGGTGCTGTAGAGATCATTCTAGGTACCTGGGATGTTGTTTGGGGCTGACAGATAGGATTCATGTATGAGAAGCCCAGAGCCTTTAGGATCAGCAGCTAGAAGGCAGGCAGAGTATCTTAGAACAACTTATATGGAATTGAATTTCTACATTTCCACAGCTGAGATGACTCTTAGTAGAACCAATAAAATCTGGAGAGCTATAGTCACCTACATTTGGTCAGACGAACACTCCATACCACATCTGCTGTATTTACTGGAGCTCAAATTACTTGCACAGATTAGAGACTTCGCTTATGTGTAGACAACTCCATGCTGATGTATGAGTATCACCCCAAAAGGCAATATAAGTATCTAGGGGCTCAAGTCAGTTGCCTAAACATAGGCATCCAGCATCATCATATTATCCTACATGGTCTAAAAAATCTGTGTTCACCTAACATTAGACAGGATCCAAACATCTTGTGCTATTCTGAGGAGGTGGCTGAAGGCATGGTGGACTAACCTAAGGAATCTAAGATGTCATTAGACTCATATACCGAGTTGACATCCTGAAGACAGGTGAGATAAATTGACCCTGCTTGTATGTGGATTATTTTAGCTCAATTAAATGCAGTCTCTACAGATCCATAGCATGTTATTTGGATATTTATAAGCAAAAAATGGGTATCTGTGATGAGAAAAAAAAATATTCTGTTTAATGAATTTTTTTTAATAAGCATATTGATAAAGTCATGTTATATTAATTTGCCAGTAATTTAAGGTCTTAAATTTTGTGTTGGTGTGTGCACAAATGTTTAGCTCTACTGAAACAAAATTATTTCACCAGAACATTCAATCTAACTGTCACTGTCACCTGCTGAATGATGCATTTCTGGCAACTATAGCAACTTTGCCGATGGGGACGGTTGAATGGAATGTTGCTATGTAACCAAACTCTAAAAAGTGTCTTTAAAACAGTGATGAATGAGTGAAGTTCACAAATAGGTTTTTTTTCTGTCATAAATGTTATACTTACATAGAGCCTTTTAATTGCATCAGTAACTGAACTGACAACCAAATAAATCTGACAAAGAATGTAAAAAACTTGATATATCCTACACTGATGGGTGGAGAAGGTTTCAGGGAGGCTTGAACTAGTTATTTGCTTAATAACAAGGTTATATTTGCTCTTATGATTGCAATTATGATTTCATGGAGTTTCAAAACTGGGATGATAGCAACCTTCATATTCTGTGCAAAAGCCTAGAAATTTTCTCTGGAGCTATTCAAAACCCTCCTGGATGCAATCCTGTGTAATGTGCTCCAGGCAAACCTGCTTTAGTAGGGGGGGGTTGGAGTTGATGATCTGCAGAGATCCCTTCCAACTCTGATGATTCTGTGATTCTGTGTGATTCTCTTAGTAGCCTATAGAAATGTGACTGAGAAAGACTGAAAGAGAAAGATTTAAGAGAAGATGATTTACTGCTGTAATAGTTTTAAAAATGGGCTTTTTGAGAACACTTTGTCTGTATAAAACTAAACTTTTCTAATAACAGAATGTCTATTACTTATTTTATGTCACTTTTAGTCTGTTCTGGTTTTATACATTTTGTTTATTAATGCACTCTGATACTTTTGCAACATTAAATTCACACAGGCGATAATTTCTTCTTTTACTTTAAAATAAAGACATTGTAAAATCTTTTTTTTCTAACCAACTAAATGTAATACACAACTCTGTTGGTACTTGCTTCTGAGATAATAATCTTTTGTTATAATCCGTGAAAATAAATACATAATTTCCCATTTCTTGAGGAATATTTCTGAAAAAGATCAGGTGTTTAAGAATATAACTAGTTCAAATGCAGACATTTGCATTGCAGTTAGTTAAACACAGGACACATGAATTCCACTAATAGGGATTCCTTCTGCCTAGCTTAGGCACCTAATTTTTAGGGATCTAGGAAAGCATTACAGTAAATACCAAAGTTCTTTGCATAGTAAATGTAGAAAAGTAGGTGCCTAAGTTAGATACCTAAAACTTAATGGTCAGTAATTCTTTTTGGATGACTTTGAAAGCACTTGCATTTTTTGTTCAACTTTCTATGCACCTAATTTTATAGAATAAGTTCACTTAGAACCTAAAATTAGAAGCAAGTTAGTTGTGTAAGCTAGACAAGCTGGACTTTTTCACTGATGTCTTTGTCTGATCATGACACAAGAAGATTGACATAGTAGAACAAAAGAGTAACAGAAAAGAACTCATCTTGAACCATATTAATCACATATTATGGAATCACAGGTTCATTGGAGTCGGAAAGGACATCTAGAGATCATCTAGTCCAACCTCTCAACCAAAGCAGGTTTGTCTAGAGCACATTACATGGGATTGCATCCAAGAGGGTTTTGAATATCTTCAGAGAAGGAGACTCCACAACCTCCCTGGGCAACTTGTTCCAGTGCCCTGTCACCCTCACAGTAAAGAAGATTTTCCTCATATTTAGCTGGAACCTCCTGTGCTCCAGCTTGTGTCCATTGTCCCTTGTCCTGTCACTGGACGCAATTGAAAATAGTCCAGCTCCATCCTTCTTGCACCCACCCTGTAGATATTTAAAGACATTGATAAGGTGTCCTCTCAGTCTTGTCTTCTCCAGGTTATATAGTCCCAGACCTCTCAACCTTTTCTTGTAAGAGAGATGCTTCAGTCCCCTAGTCACCTTCGTTTCTCTTTGCTGCACTCTCCAGTAGTTAGTTTCCTGCCTCTCTTGAACTGGGGAGCCCAGAACTGGACACAATATTCCAGATGTGGCTGCACCAGTGCAGAATAGAGGGAGAGTTTGACCTCCCTTGACCTATTGGTCACAGACTTCTTAATGCACCCCAGGATACCTTTGGCTTTCTTGGCCATAAGGGCACATTGTTAGTTCATGGCTAACTTACTGTCTACCAGGACTCTAAAATCCTTCTCCTCAGGGTTTCTTGGCAAAATGTCTACCCCTAACCTATATTGATGCATGGAGGTTGTTTCTCCCCAGGTTCAGGAGAGATACATATTGATTCTGTCTACATACTACAGTGAGGTCTGTCCTAGACACAGGTGCATAAATCTGTAGACATGCAAAGAGAGAAAGATAGATGTGATACCAAGCTCCAAACACTCCAAAAATATGTAGGTAAAGAACAAAGTGAAAAATTCAAAAGAAAACCATTTTTTATCAAAGTAATTTTTCATTGTGGAAGTTTTTGCTCATTGAGACTGTCTTGCTGTATTGCCTGTCTAAATGTACATGAATAAAATGTCAGCACTAGTCTTCTGGCTCCAGAAAGCAAGTAAGACCTCATGGCTTCTCTAGCTGAATAAAACTGCAGCTTGAAGCCAAATGGTGCCTCATAACAGCATGAGTAGACATGGTCCTGAAGCTGATAGCAGGCAGCAAAGCAATGCAGTGGGACCTGGGTGTTAGTCTGGAGTACTGGAGTTATGGCAGAGAGGTTCTGCATTTGGACTGACTCCTCCATGCTTTCATGCTGGTGTTTCCATGTCTACCTTCTTCTTTTTCAAGTCACGCAGACTGTGGTGATTATGCCTTATTACCTGTGTGCTTAAAATGGAGTTTCTGCCTCATCTGAGAGTTGCTGTAAAACAAGAAGTATGTAGCAGCTACACAGTGGGCCATTTCTCCTGGAGAAACTTCACTCCTTTTCACAGCCCCCATTGCATGTATCACACAGCACTGTAGTTCTTGACTGACATTTTTATGTCAACAATTCATTGCTCTCAGAGCTCATATTTGGAATAAAATTATAAAATCATATTTATCAACAGATATTTTGAAATCAGCTTTTATATTCCTAAATAGTTTTACAACAGATGACTTAAAAGGTACCTCATGTGTCTGAGACCTCATTAGTCTTATCCATCCAAACAGGTAACAGCATTGAAAGAAGTAGGTGGGAAATTCGTAAGGAGATAAAATGTTTTCAAGATTTACTTAACATAATGAATGATTTTCTTTGTTAGGACACCCAAAAGTCTAGTGGTAGACAGACTAATGATAAGAGATCTGCCTCCAGAACTGAGTCATATTCATCTAATGCCTGGTGGAATAAAGGAAAAGATTTATGCTCAGAAGCAAAACATAACATTTTTTTAAATGCCTGCATGCCAGCTTTAAAACCATATGTTTACGCACAAACAAAAAAAATATTTTCTGTATTTTTCTTTGCAAATTTCACTACCAGACACTTTCAATATGCTTAATTTGTTAAAGTGCATCAAGTACGCCATTTAAAAAGTAGCACTCACATGTTACTGTGCTTACTTTCACCATAAAAATAGAACTCCCAGCACTCAGAGAAGATGAAGAGAGTTATAAAAATAAGTGTTTTAACTCATGCCCTAAACACCTCTGAATCTGCTCTACACTCAGAGCAGAGTGGTCTGTGCATGGGAAGAAGAGCACTTGCCACTGAGCAGAAGCTGATTTTATGGAACTTGGCTTCTTTCAGAGCAATTAGAGCCTAATGGCCTTTAAAAAGAAAACCTAGTCTCACATATTTATTATCTATATCTCCTGGGACACGGCTCCTCTTTTCTCCTTTTCTTGCTTTCACACTCAGAGTCAGAAAGAGGGCATTTTTTGACATCATTCAGTTATCTTTCCCTATCGATTTTTTAAATTTTATTTTTTGTCCAGAGTGGATCTGCATAGGTACAGCTGAAAACAGCACCTGGCCACTTACACCTCTTCTTCCAAGGGCATGATTTACCCAGGCAGGTGCAGGCAGACCTTGATCTCATTTTGCCTTTCCTCAGAGCTAGCTGACTGAGCAGGAGTGTGGACAGGATGAACTCAGGGCCGTCTGTACCCACCTGTGCAGGCATGCTCCCTAAATCATTAGTCACAGCCATGGGATTAACTCCCCTAAAACCGTTCATGCAAAAACTGGCTGTGGAAATCCTAGGTGCAGAGGCTCACAATGGAGAGGTGGGCAGCTCAAGTGGCAACTCATTGCACTTGAGGATAAGGCAGTGAATCTCCCTTTGAAAATGTCCTCCTTTTTCACTGTCTACAGGAACTGCAGCAGTTACCTTAGACTTCTGTCTAATTTTGAGATGTTGGAGTCAGGTAAAAGGAATCTGATCCCCCAGTGAGAAGATTTTGAGAGCACCTTCCACAGAGGGGTCACATCTCTCAGGAATCAGTAGTAGGACTTTGGCCAACATGACTGCAGGTACCTCAGTCTGATGGTCCAGACAAGATTAACCAAAGGGTTAATGCCATTGTTTTAAGAATGTTGAGACATGGGGTATACAAAAACTAGAATTTGGAAAACGTGATGTCTTGTTATGTCTTTAAATTGTTAGCAGGTCTAAACAGATTTATGTAGCAGTCATGGACATTTACAATTAGGAACTATGGTCTATTTAAATCCTAATAAATATCTTCTGCTGAACTGTGTCAAAACAAAGTGCAAGATACCTTGAGTGGATTCCTTAAACAAATAATATTAAACTTGCTTAAATAATGCCCTCCAGGTATTATACTGAAACACCTGTTTTCTTGAGCAATGTCTACTCCCATGGGAAATAAGTTCAAAGCCAATATAGTAGCATACAAAATGTTTTTGCCAGATACAAATGCTGCCTACGTTCAGTATTGCAAATGGAAAATAAATTTCCATTTGTAGTCATCTTTCCTTAATAACCCAAGGTCATTTATACAACACGACTATTTTTATTTGTATGAAAGAGATTATCATTGGAAATATTACAGTGCAACTCTATTTTTAAAAGACTCTATTGAGTTTGAAGGAAACTAAAATTAAACCTTGATCCAGATAGGATTTTAACGTTAATTCGGAAAAGAGGAAAAACATTTCTATACTTCAGCAATAACTTCCCTTTGGTCCTCAATGAGAATCTGAAATGAAAACCATCCAAACAAAGGAAAAGATCCCAGCTTCCTTCAGTAGGCTTTGGATTAGGCCCAACTCCTGCTCCCACTGATTTCAACAGTACAATATCTAACTAGGCTGAAATGATCCAATTCTTCTGTCTCTGTATATCAAGATTACACAAAAGCAATAGTAAATACAAAGTGAGATTATAATTAGGCCTTGCTAATACTGAGTTATTATGCAGAGTTAAAATCTAATTTGCAATGTACATTAGTTTTTGGAAGGGTGACAGAAGTAGTGAAGAACAAAGGAAAACAAGTAAAGACTACATTGTTGGTGTTACTTCTGCTTTTTAGCAGATAGTCTGAGTTTCTTATAGCCAAAGGTAAAGCTGTCACTGATTTCAGCTAAGACAGGATTTTATCTGTTGCTCTTCTTGTCTGTGGTTCATTTAAGAATCATGGCAGTTAAGTCCTCTGAGCAAGCAAAGAAGAATACAGTTGATTATATTTAGAGACTTTTCCACTGCTCAGATTTTTCCATTAATTACAGTAGGGGTTTGATCAAGCTCTTTGCAAACACTAAAACCCACTGAGGGCTGGGTGTGAGCATTTCCAGAGTTAATGGCAAATGAACATTTTCAAAAATAATGTTTTAGCTAAAACAATTTCCTAGTAAAGTATTCACAAGCAGCAGTCTTCCTGCAGTTCTCAGCTATGCAAAACAATTTAATCATACCTTAAAGACAACTGGGAGAAATTGTCTAAGTTTCAGTCTCTCCTAGAAACGCAACAGCTAACATTTCCAATGATCTTTCCTAATTCCTGTTGGAAAGAACTTTTATTGCGGTATCTACCAGTTCAGTTTGCATTCTGTGGAAATGAGATGATTACATCAGAGCAAATACACAGGAACTTAGAAACAGACACAACCAAATGAATAGAAATATGTGAAATCCTGTTCCTGGTTGACTTTGCCAAAGTCAAAGCAAATCGATTTTTAGAAAAGGACTGACATCTTTACAGGCAATGATCAGGATTCTCATTTTAAACACCTTAGAGAAATAATTATTTCAGACTTAGTTGGACTGTCCATACATATCAGCTGGTTTCCCAGTAGCATTAACACTTTTGAAAAATCATCTGGAGTGTACAGGCTTTATCTGCCTGCAACCCTTACTTGCAGCTTCTCACTCATTAGCTTTATTGCTTGTGGCTTGGACTTAGTAATGGTTTCTGCCAGGTCAGAGAAAGGAACTGAAGCTCTTGAAGAAAGGGACAGCTGAAATCACTAAAATTCAACTTGGTTTGCAGACAAAAAAGAAAACCCAACCAACCAATTAAACCAACCACTAAGCAGTTAGTTTCCTTGAGGTCACTTCAGAGACTTTATTATGATATCCTGTCTTCAGATGTGCCTTGGAGTGAGTCTAGCCTGACTCCTCCACTTGGGTCCTCTTCTGTGACTGCTGTGGGAAGAAAAGCAAGGGCAACACACACAAGGCGTATTATCACAAGTAAATGGCAGTGAGTTGGAGAAATAAGGTGGTAAGCTCAGAAAAGATGTGGCTTAGCATCTCCTTATGTCTGGGGACATATATACTGAGGCCAAACTTCACTTTACAAGGCACTGAGATAACATGATTCCTCCTGAAAGAGGGAGAAATGCTGAAAGAGTTGTAATTCTCAGAGGAAGCGGGATTATTACAGGATCTGGTGGCAGGATATCAGGGCAAGCCTCTTTTCCTGATTCAGAAGATAGTATAGATCTGGCTATGGAACCTGTTTTTGCAAGGGAAAACTAGAAAAAAGTCATATTTTTGCAAGCTTAACTAGATTCAACTGTTCAAGCTCAACTATATTATTGCTCAACTATATTCTTACATCAGTTCATAGCTCAGCATGATGAGTGTGTTTTTCATGAATCCAAGGAAAGGTTGAAAAATTGATATCATCCAGATTCAAAGGGAAAGGGATGGTAACAGTAAATCTCATTGGTGTAGAGGAGGGCTCAGCCAGCCCTACAGCAGTTTGACCTGAAGATAGCCTCTCCCAGTCACCAATGCAGCTGTCAGTGGAGTTTTCAATAGCCAGATGTTGTTACTGGAAAATACATTCCAGAGTTCATTGGAGCTACTTATAGTCCTGACCTTGTGTGACCAAGGCAGCTGATTCTGTAGCTAAAAAAAGGTATTGCGGATTAAGCTGAATGTGAAGCTTCAGATATAGAGTTATACGGTATTTTGCTAGCAAAAGTGTAATGACTGGAACGTGCATGTGCCTCTTTACTGTTCCAACACAACTACTTTCCAAAAAAATTTTAACCTGTTCTATATATATCATGAAGTGAGATTACCATTCAGGTAATTAGTGGAGCTGGTATATTTTCAAGCATTAGGCTGATTTACTATCTGGTCCCTTTAAAATTCTTCTTGTACTTCAGGGTGAATACTATAACATAACTGGAAAAAGGTTTTGTAAAAAATAAATAAAAATAAAAAATTTCCCTCCCTTTCTGCAGAGCAAGAATGATTTTCAAGGTCCTGGAATGTGCTTGTTCCTCAGCCACCCACAGAATGCGTGGCAAAATTAAATACATCTGACACGTACAGTACATCATGTCATGTCTGCTGATGTGATCCAATAGAGTACTAAGCATTACTCAATGCAAGGCTTATAGAAACAAAAAGAAAATGCTGATTGCTTAATATTTTCTTACAGTTTGCAAAACAGGATGAATAATCACACCTTGGTTTCAGGGGAATTTTTCCTAATTCCTGTGCTGAAAATAAAATTGAATTAGAAAGACTTACTTATTTTTGTAAACTTCATGTAGTGGTTGGGGGCTTAAAATGGATTTGCAGTATGAGATGTTCCTTTTCATTGGTGAGACAGTAGAGGGAGAACAGGTGGAGACAGGTTATGCAGAACCAGACCATATAAACAAGGGATTATTTATATTCTTTTACACAGTTCTGAATCTGCACCTAAAATGATATTAAAGGTACTGCACTACCATTTTCTGTATGAGCTGCAGGTGTGAGAAATCCATATGAGTCTGTAGTAAATTTTACAGTTTATGAAGTTACCTCAAGTTTTGACACTATATTATACCTAGAAGAATACCTGTGCAGTTTTGATGGGATGAGAAACAGTAATCACAGTTCCCAGATTTCACCTACTGATAGGTGTCCTGTGACATTAAAGATTCATTATACTCCATGTTAGGCATGTCCTGTGGGTTTGGATAAAAGTACTGTTAAATCTTAACCTCCCCCCTCCTTTCTCACCATAACCATTAAGCAGAAGGCAGATGACAGCAGTCATTCCCACCACAGTCTCATTTTTTTCAGGTCTCTCATTTTCTGAAGGAAGAGTGCCACTTCAGCTGGTCTTTTAATACAGAGTTTACTTTTGACTTGCTCCATCTCTTGCCACTGCTAGCACTGAAGAAATGCCTCTTTAATTAGCATCTATTTAATCTGCTTGGGGAGGTCTATCAGAGATGATCAGGTCTTTGTCAGTATTACATTACTGAAAACAGTCCTCTGTGTGTTATAATCTCTACATTACATCTTCCTCCACCTTACCATACTCTAAATATTTCAGAATTTATAATACTTGCCTTGTAAACTATGCATTTTTCTCTAGAATTTGTGGTTGTCTTTCTGTACTCTCTGGTTTATGGGAGGATGATTTTTATGGTCTTCCTAATTCATGAGATATATGTACTATAAAGCTTCTCTAATACAATCATGTTCTTAATTACAGTCTCCAACAATTTTTAGATATCCTATCAAATGTATAATTACTTGGTACCATTTTAGAGTTTGTTGATATTTGTACACATCAGAGGGATATTATATTAAAATGCACTGTTAAGAAAAACTACCACAGAAAACCAGTTTTTATAATTATGAATATGAAATGTATGTCTTAAACTGTCAATAAAAGTAAGAAAACCATAAATGAGGAAAAGAATTGTTTTACATACTGGAAATTTACCTTCTTTCATTGCA
Organism: Actenoides lindsayi; assembly: GCA_025331215.1. Lineage (NCBI taxonomy): Eukaryota > Metazoa > Chordata > Aves > Coraciiformes > Alcedinidae > Actenoides > Actenoides lindsayi. The sequence goes on along the minus strand of WTSP01024644.1, from coordinate 11,857 downwards.
TAAAGACTTTCTGTCCAAGAAACTTCTCTTTTTGGCTGACTGTACCTAATTATTATTAGCAGGAAACATTTCACCAGTTGTTCATAGGCAGAGAAAAAAAGCAAACAAATTTATGAGTCATCCAACCTAAAGTAAACTTTGAACCAACTCTGTGAAGATTTAATCTCTCCAAGATAAAATTCCCTTTGAATGTCTATAAACTGTTTTATATTTATTAATGATAAAGGACCCTCTTTGGCCTTTTGAAACATGTCAAAATCAAACTAAAAATATCCAGAAAGGAGGATTTTGTGGTGGCAGTATCATAGCTATAAAGATGCAGAACAATTTTTAAAAGAACTATAGACATGCATGGGGTTTTGTTGTTTTGTTGGGTTTTTTTTAATAGACACTGCTCACCTCACAGATTCCTGTGTGAAAATTAAAGGCTGAGTTTATAAAATTACCAGCCCTACCCCTGTCAGATCTTCTGCACGTATTTCAGCTGAAAAATTAGAGAGGGGATATTAAGCTTTATAAAAACCCACAATTACAAGGAAACAAATATGTGCAAGACCATTAGACATGCATTTGAAGAGAAATCTGTGAAAAAAAATGTTGATTACTGGACTGAAAACAGTTGAAGAATTGTAAAGCAGTGGGGCATTTGATTCTGCAGAATCCCCATCACTGAGGAGATAGCTTTGGTACTGTGGTGTATTAGGCTGTCTGGAATACACTGACCAGGGTCTGAGCTCTAGCATGGGTCTCCTGATGATTCAACCCCCTCACAAGAGTAACTTGTTCCCTGGTTTTGGTTCAGTTAGGTCCTCTCAAGATAATTTGCTCTTGGGAGCCAGCACTAAATAGCACACAGAAGAATCAACCTGTAGCACATGGCTAGGATTTGGTCTGGAGCCTTTAGCAGTATAGATATGGTCCCACCAATATGCATCCTTGTACCCCATTCCTAAGACGTGCTGATCCTCACTGAAGGAGCAGTGAGGAGACAAGACTTTGCAGGCATAGGCAGGTTACTCATTGTATAAGAAAAGTGCGGTGAGATTGTAGCAGCACTGGGAACACTGCACACTTATGATGGATGTTACTGTCATAATCATTTATACGTTCATGTAGAGATACAATATTTCATCTCACAGCAAAAAATGTCTTTCAAATCAGATTGCTGGGGTGTTTTTGAAGCATGAACTGCTAAGCCTAGAGCAGTCCTCCAAATACCCTTTAGTGTTAGGGAGACTGAAATTCATAGACAGATTTGGGAGCTTTTACTACTTTCCACCCTATCCACCTTTTCCTCTTTAAGGAACCAAGTAAAACCTTTGGACACCACTTCTCTTTTGTGGGTGCTAAGACAAGGCTGTAGACAAAGGAAGCACATCCATTTCTGACTTTCTGATGGGTTTTTAAAGGCTTACAACCTCCACCTATTTTAATTCTCTGATAGAAAGGGAAAGGGACAATGGGTAGAGGACAAAGGAGATCAGTTTGAGACTAGGTGTGGCATTACTCCCTTTTATCCTGACTGAAGGTGGGGAATTGAGGCGGGTAGAAAAATCTGGTTCAGCAGATGAGAAGGCAGTTGAAAGATTGATTATATATGGGCAGTCAGGAGGTTCTTCCTAGGGTTGCTTCAAGCTCCTTCCTGTCTTCCCTTATCTGTGGGAAGAGCACAAGGACTGCCTAGGTGGAGGGCTCAAGCTGGGGTTCTACATTTTTATTCAGACCTAAGAGTAGCTTCTCTTGTCTCATAGGATATTCTTAGAGAAATGTGGGAAAAGTGCTGGTTCTGGAGAAGAGAAAGATTGGGAAGCTGGTGTTCAGCGAGCACAATACAAAAGTGAGGTGGGGTTGTGGGAAGAGAAAAGAGAAAAAATTAAAAGCAGAGAGAAAGTCAGGGGAAAAGTTTAGGAACACATGGACAGGACAATCGAGGGGGAACCCATACACCCAAGAGTTCCAAGGAAGAAGAAAAAGTTGGGTATGAAAGTCATGTGTCATCTAGCTTTAGTAGCAAATTGATGCCACAACCCTTCTCTCCCTTTTCTCTTTCTCTCTGCTATGTTGACACACAGAGAAGTGAGCATTCAGGATTTTTCTAGACTATATGGGTGGACAGAAAAAACAGAAATACATTGGCATTTCCAGAGGAGAGTTCATCTAACTATCTTCAATACCTATTTTACAATGGAAATAAAAGGGAAGTGGAAATGGAAATAAAGAAGCTTTACATATGAAGAGCGCAGAAAGATTAACAGGGAGTATTACTCTTTCTCTGAGTGCATTTACATTTCCAGAAGGACAGTAGCTTAACATGATGATATGTGTCCTAAAACAGGATCTCATGCCTGGCCATCTGTTAGTCTCATCTTTGCTTTCATTCCTTTTCATAAGCTAGTGTTTGCATCCCTCCAACACATGTTCATTTCTTCATTTTTAATCAAGTATTAAAATATATAAGGAAATGGCTGAGACTCTGGGGAACAAGAAGTTTTTAGTGTGGTCTGAATGAACTTCCACAAGCAATCAGAAAATTCCTTTTCTTTCTCACACAGTGTAATGACTTGACCTGTCTCTCCTCTCCTTTCAATATGTGATAACAACACTAGAAGTTACACCTTTTAAAAATTACAGTATTTTTTCTAAATTTCCTCTGAAAAATGAAGCTTCATTTTATTCCACTAGGCACATAGTGTGCCTTTTGTGCTAAGACACCCAATTTTCCATGACTAAAGTGGGGCCTGGTATCTCAAATGCCATGATAAGTGAAAACTTTCAATATGAATGAAAAAACATGTCCACGGGGAGGTCAGTCTAAAAATCTGTGCAAGTTTTATATGTTATGTTAATGCACTGTCAGTCTTCTGTAAGGAGATAAAATGAGGAATTCATTTTGGCTCTCAAGAGACATAGTAAAATAAATTTCTGATTTAAACTTTCAAAGACATATAGGGATTTTTAACTGTTTCAAGTTGCTCATGTTGCTATCATAAAAGAGCTCAGTGCTGAAAGCATTTTGTGAAAATCAAGGTCTTTTAAAACTGTCTCTGACCGAGTGCCGAGATGCTGCAGAGGGCATAAGTTCCGCTTGTCACACTTTTCTGCAGAAACACTTTATTTGGAATTCTAAAGTGTGTCAGCAGCTCCTACTAAACACTTGCACCTCGTGCTTTTTTCTCGAGACAGCTTGTGTAATGTGACATATAAATCAGAAAAATGCAAAGACATTTACATACGTATTTAATACACACAGAATAGACCCCAGGGTATGTATTAGATCAAATTTGGAGCCCAGTTGAGCCGGTTGAAACATTTTCCATCTGTCAAACCCTGTTTTCAGCACCATTACTCAGGCTTCAGGTAGACACAGGAGGGACCCTCCCTGACCTGATGATGTGGAAATGTGACAGAACCCAAATTTAAGTCTTTCTATACCTTTGGGGGGAAAAGGAAAGCTTAAATCCTGATCAACCACATCTCTATTAGAAGCCTTATCTAACGTAAGATCTTACGGCCATTGCCTCCTGGTATATCTCTGTAGGAAGAGGTGAATATCCAGGAGCTCAAGGGGCAAGACAGAGTTTGCAAAAGCTTGCAGGCACTTGGCTGGGCTGTAGTCATGTAGGCTTGAAGTCCTCTCTGATCAGAGTGGAGCAGAGCCTCATAACCGAACTCCATCGTAAGATGCCCTCACTCACGCTGCGGGCACTCTCTGATGGGTTTGTTTATTGTTTGTTTCCTCCCACACAAAAAAACCCCAAAACACCAGAGCTCTCTTTTTTGTTCTTCACCAGAAGTAAACCGCAGAACGTCAAAACCTCTGTGAACTACAGGCATCATCTTCTGGCCACCGTTCAGGTGCAGGGCTGCCCGTGGCACTTGGCTTGCTCTCCACAACATATCCGTTGTTTCGGTGTAACACCACCCTCTCTCCTTTCCCTTTACTAGCCCTTGAACACCCTCTATACTGAGCCTTCCTGGCAAGATGTCTGAAGAATGAGTAAACGGAGGAATACACATGAGTTTTCAGGGAGCTGCTGCTTCTTTTCTCATTCTGATTTGATCCTGCTTTGCTCTTAACTGTCTTTTTTCTTTATCTTTTTATTTTTTTTAACTTAATGTATGATATTATATAGATGCTTTTCAGAAACAAAGAGAATGATATCAAAAGCATCCCATTTAAATTGTAAAAGGAAGCAAAGTAGGTATGACTGCATTAGGAAGGAAGAAAATAATTCAGAATAATTGTAAGTCAATTATGAGAGTGACATATAACACTCAGTTGACATATTAAAGAGACACAGCAATTTCTAAAATATTCCAGAGAGATTCATCTCTCTATAATCAAAGAAAGCAATCCAGGCAATCTGGAAATCAGTAGGACTCTTAAAAAGAGGTCTTCTGAGGCTTTCAAAAAGAAATACATCTTATCTGTGACAATAAGCAAGAAATTCATGACAATATGATGCTCTAATACTACTCCCTGTGTTAAGCAATTGCAAGGACAGCTGAAAGCAATATGGGAGAATGGAAACCTCTTCTGCACATCAGAAAGTGGTAGAATGTACGTTGTTTATCTTAGTTTTTTCAACCAGACAACCCCTAGATCTTTTGCTAAGTCTTTAATGCTTTGTTATGAAAGGCAACTATCAGCTGAAAAACTCCAGGCCCATTGCTCACCTTCCTGTAACCAGGATTTGCCATCAGTACTTAAAAAAATGATTTCTAACCTTTAGAATTGAAATTCCCTGGACATCTCCCTTCCCCCTGGATTTTTCTCCTCACCATTTTATTGTACCACTTTAAGTTGCTTTTGCTACAAATGCTAGAAGACATTTTTCTTCTCTTCACACTGCATTAGGTATCTGCATAGTCTTCAGAAACACCTGCCCCTAGTGAAGACTATGCAGTCAGCAAGCTTCAGTGGAGAGCATGTAGATGAACCATCACAACAGTGGGTGACGCGCATCTTGCCCTGAGAATGCCCACAGCCCATATGGGGCTCGTAGAAGAAGCATACAGAGAGCAGATTCACCCAGCAGACTTTATGGCCTTGTGCACACTGCTCAGAGCATCCTGGGCTACAGTCAGATGAGTCTGAGGTCACAGCTCAGGGCTGCTGTTCCAAATGTGGCCGGGCTCAGTTCACATTTGAATGGATAAAATCTCTATGAGAGATCTCTCAGGTACAAACAGACGTGGGTAAGTGTGCTTTTCTGTAAAGTTCATTTGTTTAAAATGCTGTGCATGTCAAAACACCCTCTAAAGGTGTGGATATCTACTAATTTTTGGAGTTAAAAGCCTTCTTAGCCTAAATGTTCTCTTGGAATATTCTCATGGAGAGAAAGTTAAGTAGAACAGGACTATTATCAAAACCCTCAGTACAATATTAATATGTTTGTGTCATTCTTAGTACCACAACCCAGCTCTACATGACAGCACACAAGTCAGCTTGCCAGGAGTTTAATCTCTGATGGCAAAGAGGAGCTGCTGTTTCACCTTTCTAAGGCTGGAAAAGCACCTCTCACCTTTCTCCTCTCACCCTTCTGAGTACTCTTTGTACTCTTGAAAAACTGATGAGCAACCTCATACACTGAAAATTCCTGCATAACGTTGAAATGCTAAACAAGAGTACTTTTTTTTTTTTTTTCCTCAACAAATATAAACACATTCCACTTGAAGGTACAGTTATAAAATAGCGAAGATATGATTAAAGAATTCCATGTGGATTCATTACAGGCTTTCGTTTCTGGTAAACTAATAAAGCTTTCCAGCTCATTTAAAAAAAAATAATCTTCCAACATTACACAGGAAGAAAAAATTATTACTTTTTGGGTCTCTGATAGGATATTAGCAGAAAGGCAAAATATTATCTATGCCAGATATACAAGCCAATATCGCAGAAAAACTCATAAAGTATATCAAGTCCAGGCACAAACATAACAAGCAAAAAGCAGAAAATCACTTGAACTGTAGCAAACTGATGGTAGACCCATAAATATAACTACTGTGCTCCCAGCCAAAGCAAAAACCTCAGAAACACATTTTCAGAGATATACAATTAAGACTGAGAGGGAAAAAAAAAAAAAAAAAAGAGAGAGAAAAAGAGAGACAAAATTAACAATAAGCCCAAAAGCTTTTTACAGAACTATAATGAAGAAGGAAAAGAACACAAGGTACAGTAATAAGCCAGATGAGGTAATAATATACCCAGAAAGAGCTGAGAAGAAGGAAAATGGACAAAAGTAATTCCTAGTTCAACTCAGTAGCAATTTAAAGAAGCAAGAAACAAATACATGGATGTGCATATATATGTTTAAAAAAAAAAACAACTTTAAGAGTACTGCCAAGATTCCTTGTGGTGCTAATTTTGTGCATACAAATATTCTTCCACAAATGCATGCAAGTGGCCACATGATGCAGGACATTAAGTACAGCAAACAAGCCTTGTTTCCATTCACAGCCTTTGAATTTCTCTAACGCTGGGCTTCAGAATGCGGTGGTCTGAGGAAGAATTTGCTCACCCTCCAAGATTTTCCACAGAGGCTTAGAGAAAGGAAAAAATACCAGTCATGCTGCATGAACGTTGCATGCATGTTTCCATCCTAAGTACAGGTTTTGTGTATTGGCAGCCCAGTACATAAGTTAATGTCTTATACATTTCTTAGAGATCTTAAAAACCCCAAAACAACAGTGAGCCTTTCAGTGTATACGTTGAAACTCCCAGGATGTATTTTGCAAGAGTCCGGTGAGCTGAGTTTGAAATATATGTCTGGTAGGTGTTTTCAAATCACGTAATTTCAAAAGCTGTTTTAAATTTCACGTGGAGCTTTATTTTAACCCCTAGTGGTGCTTGTGCCACTGATCTGTCCTGAAGGAACACCTTTTGACTGTGCTTTGAAGAAAACAAAATCAAAAGGTGGAATCATAGCAGAAGAAGGGAAGCAAGTTGTTCCCACACATTTATTGCCAAATAAGAGAAACATAAAGAGCTCTCTGGAGCATTGCAGCTACAGTTGCAGCTACGTCTTGACCTGTTATGCTGCTTTTTGTTTTATAGTCCTCAGAGGCAAATTACATAGGGTTCACTCAGGCGAACACAATCATCCAGCTGCAGATTCATCCCACCTTGCTCTAGGTCCCTAAACTAAAGTCTGTATTAGGAGCAGACCTATCTTATCCTCTCTGTACAGACAGTGGAGAGGGAGGAATTTCTAGAAGATGACTCAAATCAAGGTGTGAATCTTGTTCATCGGGTGCGTATGTCTCTCATTTGCAATATCCCTAGAAGAGCTCCTGGCACACAGGATAAGCTAGTTTCATTCTTTTTCTTTCTGTTGTCACTTTGTTTGACTTAGAGGATTTTTGAAAGGCACTTTGGTAGATGTTCTAAAGTCATATGGCAAAAATTTATTCTTTTTAATGTTTCCTTTGTATAATTTTCCTTGCTCCTCTTCTCCTGAGTCTATGGCTTCCCACAGCAAATGGGGTATAAAGAAAAGAGCTCCACTTAGTGAGATCTGAAAAGTAAAACATTGAGCAATACACTAATTTTGTAGGAGAGCCATTGGGTATAAGACAGAGGTAGCAATACTGAAAGGCTCAGCTTGTAAAAAGGGAATTTGCAGGCTTTGTAATACTCAAACACCATGTTCTCAGTGCTCTGAGCTTCCCATTCTCCTGCACTTTTGTGGTGGATTTTTGTTCTGTTTATTTTTCCTGCAGAGCTGGAGAGGCAGTACCTTCTGGTACACTCTGATGCTACTACGACTAACACTTGTGTTGTCTTAAAATCCCACTTAATCTACAGCCTCCATATGAGTCACAGCATATTTAATCTCGTTCCCCCAAATGCCTCCTTCCTGCTCCAGAGCACATGCTAAAGCAAAGCTCATTCTCCACGTTGCACAATCCAAACTTACTCTAGGAATTATAGCATTTCTGATCCCACTGCTAATACTGGCGCTGTGCAATTGAGGCTCCCTTGAGATCTGCTTCTTCCTAAGGGTGTGCAATAGAAGTTGTTCAGAGGGATGAGCATTTTGCAGGGTCTATGCTGCCATCCGCCTGCTCCAGTTGCCAGGGACTGCTCCTGAAGTTCGCAGCTGATGTCCTCTCTCTGGAGCATCCTACTGCACAGGGAATGGGAAAGCAGACTGGGCCACCAGAGATACTCTGTGGCCAATCCAACATCAAAGATTTAGAGACAGAAGGACTACATGGAAGAGCTCTGCCCCAGTGGAAAGTGAAGCTAGGTGCCCAGATAGCCTCTAGACAAGATTGTCTCTGAGGGGAGAGGTTTCATGGGATCTCAAGGGACTTTCTAGGTTGAACAAGTGTGAAAACACAGATCTGAGAAATACACCTGTGGCACAGACAGAATTTACCACAAGTTGGGTTAGTGTTAGAGCTAGGGCCAGCAGACATCCCTGGATTCCAAGGCCTCTACCAGTGCTCTAATAATTGTTGGTTTCCTTATCCAGAATGCAGAGGCAAAAGTTTGGAGCAATGTTGATCAGCTTTAGACCTGAGAGCCTAGGGGCTTTTCTGCTTATGAATAAGTAACGAAGGTACTGACAGCATGATATTCACAGGCACCTGTACATGTTCCTGTGAGAGAAACAGAGAAAAACAGGCTATCACTGTCTCTCAGCCATATCTTATTTGTATATCAGAAAGAAAAATACACTTTAGCACTCATGGTATTCTTTAAACTGATTTTGGGGTTATGTCTTAGTTTATTCTTACCTCAGGAGTTAAAAAACAAACACTCCTTAAAACACAGATCATAAAACACGTACTTATGGCCATCTGGAAAAACATACTGATTGATTAAAGTTCAATCTATCTGCTTTAAGACCAACTCACAGTAACTGCAATGATTGCAATTCCAGCTATGAGCTTTTTCTTCTTGAAACATTCCTCGCTGTTATCAGGCCAATCACTCAACAGAACTTTCACTTATTTCACGTATTTCCCTCTGGTGGATGTATCTGACAGTCTGGAGCACAGTTCTGCAGAGAGAAGAGGGGTTTGTGCCTCATGGCTCAGAACTGCTAAAAAATACAAAGGTCCAGACTTGGTGATGTAAACAGAGATACACTTGTGTACCTGATGTGACTTAGAGCAGTTGAGAACATGATCCAAAATATTGACCACAGGTCAATTACATACCGATTGTTCTGTCTGGGTTTATATAATGTTCTGGTAACAGTTTAATAATTAGGCAATTAGCTCTGAGGATATTTTGCAAAAACAGCCTACCAGCATGCAAAACAAAATGTAAATTTTAAAAGCGCCTGTGAAAAAGAGCAGTAAATTATTTCAGTGGAGGAAAGTCATTGAAAGTGTACATTTTTAGAATGTTAATCCAAAATGTGTTTTGAAATCCAAAATTTATTGTGGAAATCTTTTATGGCTATATAATCAATATCCAGAAACCTATTCTACCTGTATCACTAAGGGAAGCTAGGCAATGCTTTTTTACACATATACTATGTGGTGAGGTACATAGTCCTTGTTTAGATAACATTCAGAGATTTCCCCTGCTTTGCCAGGAGCTAGCGTGGGTCAGTGTTTCCCCACATCTCCCCATTATCTTCTCATCCATGCATGAAATACTTCGGATTAAATCATGTGTCTTTAAATTTTCTGATAGCTATGGGGTAGTTTGAAAAATAGAGCATAAGCCAAAAGCTCATTAAATATTATTCAATGTGCCTTCCCCCATTATTCTACCAATGTAGTCAGTTCTAAACCTCTAGCAAATCTGCCATAATAAAATTTTCTATTGGCTTTCCTTTATATATTGGTCTTGCCTTTACTGTACCACTCTGAGCTCCTCCCAGTTGGATTCTTCTGTGGCTGTCAGGAGGCAAATATTTCTCTGCTGCCTTCTCAGTATTTGATCCATGTAGTGCTTACCCTTTTTATTCAGTCTGTTAACCACTGGTATACTGAGTCAAAGTAACTGCAGGGCTCTATTCATGTAATATAGACATTGACTAGAAAGCAACTCGTTTATCACACGGACCAGATGTGAATAAGGAAACCTGGTAACTGATGGTAACTAACTACAACTACCACACATTAAAGTTCTGATGTTGAATTGAACTATATCATGTCCAAAAGGAAATCCAGAGCTCAGGCAGATGAATCAACCAAAAAAGTTATCACTTTTTTATTTGAAATGGCATTAACTACTTTTTCTGATCTTCTTGCCTGCTACAGTTCTAGAAAAGACAACATCTTTCAAAAATCATGGATCAGAGGGAGTAAAAGCATGACAGTGTAAGGCATAAGAAAATATATTTTGAATTGCTGCATAGAAACACTATCATAGTAGCAGCTTATCAATACCTGGGTTTAATAAATGACTGGGGAAACAGCTTTTTGAATACGAGTATATAGGAAATCAGTGGTGAAAAACAAATTATAAGAGACAGAAGAAGATTTTGGTCTGTCCTTACCTTGTCTGTCTAACTTGTCCAGTTTATTTCTTGTCCTATCATTTGCTTTTAAGTTGCCTTTTAGATCACAATCTTGCATAAGGACACAGTTTGATATAAAACTCCTATCAATATGCTTATAATGGTTTGTAACTGGGATGGGGATCAACCCGTGGAAACATTTTAGTCCCTGTTGTTTCATTGATTTCACTGAGATTTAATGTCCAACAACAGCCTCTCTTAGCAGACATTAATTAAAAAAAAAAAAAAAAAAAAAAAAGAGGAGGTTTTACTCAAGCATCTTGAATTGGAGCAGTAGCCCAGTTCCTCAAATGCTGCATATGTTGGTTCAATTGCAAGGCGGTTTTGGGGGAAGATAAACTAGATTCCTTCCAAAGGAAATTAAACCAGAAGCTCTGCTCCAGCTGCACACCAGTGCTTTCTGACCCTAAAGCAGAACATAGAAGTTAAAACCAAAGACTGACCCTTTACTCAGCTTTGAATCACAGGATTTGTGGGGATATTTGGTCCAGAGCATCAGATTTGACCTAGCCTGAAGTAAGCATAATTGCAAGACCTTTGCTCTGAAGCACTGATCTGCTCCTGTTGCAGTGAATTACTTGTTACTGTAAGGGTAGTCTCAGTTAGACATCTTCTATGCTTTTTGGACAAGACTTAACATGATTCATTTTAGCTATCTAAAAATCATCACTTCATCAAAGTTAGATGGTCTTCACTCTCACTGTTCTCACCACATCAGAGTTTTCAATTCTTCCCATCTGAAGGCTGATACAGGATATGGGATATCGCATATTTAAGGAGTAGGATGATGACCTTTGGGAGCTGCTTCTTTTCCTCCACAGGCTATCAAGGCAGGTAAATGAGCTACTGTATACTACCTGTCTAACTTTTAGGCAGTTAATTAATGATCTATCACAGTGTGAGATGTGAGGTGCAGTTTCATGAGTTACGTGTAATAAAAAAAACAACATAAGAACATCAATAGTCAGATGCAAATTTATGTTGGGGACATTTAAATGCAAGCTCATACTTAAGGAAATACACTTTAAAAAGCAAAACCACGTATCCTGCCACCCATATAGCTGCCTGCGTTTAAAACTCAAAGAATGTTCATAATTTGTTTTGTGCCTTTGATTTCTCCATGAAAATAACCACCTTTATGTATGTTTATCTACTAGTTGATTTCATGTTCTGACAGTGAACTTCTGAGCATATTTGGATGGAAATTTATAGTTACTTTGGAAGAAAACACCGGGACAATAACAATTCCCAAAATATGTAATAATGCTTTCATGCAAAACACTTCAAAGAAATGTACAAGAAAAGAAAAGAAAAGAAAAGAAAAGAAAAGAAAAGAAAAGAAAAGAAAAGAAAAGAAAAGAAAAGAAAAG